>GL380021.1:263585-292100 GCA_000143925.2 Caenorhabditis brenneri
GAATTGTCCCCATATTTTCCTACGTAACATTCTATTCCCCAATGTTCTTTTGTTGAATTTCCGACTCAATTCCGTGGTTATCAAAGTTGTTATGTATACAAATAAATCGAATTTTTTGTATAAATCTTTTTTTTTTCATTGTGACGAAAGAATTCCCGGTTGTGAAAAAAACTGATTGCGAAATTTTTGGGTATGAGAGCAAAAAAAAAAGTTCGGGAGTGCAGATGTCTGTAAAAATTTCGGAATGGGAGAAAAATGCAAAAATTTTCGAAAAAAAAATAATTGCGAAATTTTTTGGGTATGGGAGCAAAATTACAAAAATATTGGGGAAGAGAGCAAAAAAAAAATGAAAAAATGGTAATTGGGGAAGAGAGCAAAAAATGAAAAAAATGGTAATTAATTGAACAAAAATAAGAAAAAATTTGAAAAAAAAATTACTGATAAGGTGATAAGGTGATACCGTACTCACCCCTTACCCTTCAGGCACCCCCCCCCCCCCCTCTCCCTCCACCCCTTGCAATTATCTCACGGAACACCAATTACCTCACGGGCGACGACCACGGCTATTAAAAAGTGGCATCGAAAATGGTATGTGGGCATAATTCTTCTTCCCACCACTACTAATATTCTCCCCAGTAGGCTCTCTGTTTACAGAAATTTATATCTGTTGTGTTTTCCAAAACCATTTCAACTTTTTCTTTCATAATTTTGTAATGATTTTTCTAGTTTTTCCTCTTCACACTATTAATCTTCTCTCCGGCTTCGCGATTCTGCTATCCGCAAGTAGTAATTTTCAAATCCGTAATCCGTAGTATCGCTCAGCCGGAAACCTTACAAAAAATTATAGGGGCTCCCTTCGAAAACATCTGGCACTTGTCAACCTAACCCCCTGAATTTGTGTGTCTTTGTGACATCTTCAACATTATCTTCAGATGAGTCTTTTGGGAAAAGGCATTCTGTCGCATCGGTTTTCGTCCTTTCAAATGCAAGAATAAATGCATTTGTGCTTTTGCTACGGGAAAAAGAGGAACCAAGGATCGATGTGTTGAGAAGCTCCGAAAGTTAGAAGAAGAAGAAGGAAGAGACTCAGACATAGAAAGAGCAAGAGCACGTTCATCTCCTCACTTCTTCTTCTCCTCTCATCTTTTCTCTATATATTATGACGTTCTCTTCTTCCTACAAATATTCGGCGCTATCACAAAGTGATCCAGAAGCTGGAGAATCGAATGAAATAGAAATGGAAAGTCTGGAAGGATATTCTGGAATTGATTTCGGGGATCCGAATGAAAGTGTAATGGAATACGGAATGCCTGAAGGTTCTTACGATTCAGTTTTCACTTATGCTCCCTATAATGATCTCGACAAAATGGGTTATATGGGTCCAAAACGGTAAATTGAAAATGAAATTTCAGAGATTTGATTAATGAGATTCTGTTTTCAGACAGGGAATGGTTCTTGGTAACAAATACGGAAATTTCACATATACAAGAGATTATGGACAAGATATGGAGGAAAATGTAAGTGATACCAATGTTTTCGGTTAAAAAATCTTTGGAAATATTCAATTTACTGTGGATTTTTGGAAATAGCTTTTCTAGCGACCCACAGTTGTAAAATACAAAAAATCCTAAAACTGAAGAGTCAAAAACCATCATTTGCAGATAAAACCCCTATCCGCTGTCGAACTTTTAATCTATGGTCTTTCAATGTTATTCGTTGTGATGACGATGCCATTATCTCTTCTTTTCGCACTTAAGGTAAATTGAGAGACCGGTTCTCTCCCCGCAATACTCCTCTTCTCATAATTATCCATCTCTTTCAGTTCATTTCCACAAGTGAAAAATTAGTGGTACTTCGATTGGGAAGAGCTCAAAAGACTCGAGGACCAGGGATCGCTTTAGTGGTTCCGTGTATTGATACTACTCATAAAGTAACTACTTCTATTACTGCATTCAATGTCCCACCACTTCAAGTGAGTTCAGTTTGAAAACATTTTTATATTTCATTTTTTCGTCTTCAGGTTATTACAATTGATAGAGGACTCGTTGAGTTGGGTGCTACTGTATTCCTGAAAATTCGTGATCCGATTGCCGCAGTATGTGGAGTTCAGGACAGAAACGCTTCGGTTCGGACATTAGCGAATACAATGTTGTACCGATATATCAGCAAAAAACGTATTTGTGACGTAACGAATTCTCAAGACCGGAGAATCATGGCAGCTAACTTCAAAGACGAGTTGGGAGCGTTCACATGCCAGTTTGGAGTTGAAATAACTGATGTCGAAATGTCAGATGTGAAAATCGTGAAAGAAGGAGAGAATATGGGAATGTCAGCATTGAGTAGTGTTGCTAAATCAGATGCTGGTCAGCAACTATGGCAAGTCATTGGACCTGCATTTGAAGATTTTGCCAAAGAATGTGCAGCAGAAAACAGAGAGAAGGAAGCTGCACCACTTGTGGATCTATCCGACGGTCCATCAACATCATCTTCACAACCTTCTACTAGCACTCCATCTATTGACATTGACCATCTGATTACTGTAGCAAACATGGCGATGGATGAACACTTGGTTCGATTAATAGGAAGAGTGTTTCAAATCGATTGTGCTGACGTGGAACCCATTTGTATAGATCTGAAACATGGAGCAGGATCTGCATTTAAAGGAACCTCTCCGAATCCAGATGTCACTTTCGAATCTAGATATGATATTTTTGCTCGTATCATTACGAAAGATCTATCTCCAGTTACCGCATACATGAATGGTAGCTTGAAAGTGCGAGGAAGTATTCAAGACGCTATGCAATTGAAGTATCTCGTTGAACGAATGGCAGATTGGATTTGATTGATTTTTATTAATTTGAAATTTTTTGATGGATACTCATTTTTTACTTTATTTTTCATTGTCCTCAATAAATGATTTTTAAACTCAAAACAGGATGATTCAGCTTGGAAGATGTATTCAGACCGTTCTCTATACAAATTTATACAAAACAGGCTTTTCCGCGACGATTGAATGTCTAGATATGTCCATATTCAATGTGTTCGAAGAGAAGCCAGCGTATTCAGTTTAAAGGGAGGCGCCGTTTGCCGGCCGCCGGGTCTCGCCGCGAACGATTAATCGAAATTACACGTGTGTGGCTGGCTGGACGACATCCAGCAAATCAACGTTGCTTTTGCCGATTTCTATCATTTTTCATGGTTTTCGCGCAATTTCAGCTCATGCTTCTCACTTTCAAACATCTCTTTTCATTCGAAAAGCTCACCAAAAAGAAAGAATAAGCCGTGAAATGCATTGTTTTTGAGATTCTATGTCACATGCTTCGTCATGCGCTCTCATATTTCCTTCGGGAAATTGTCGTGTTTTTGCACTCAAACGATTTTCAAAGACTTCACAACAAAGTCTCATATGTTTCAGGTGTTGAATCAGCTCCAATATGGGTTTAACAATCTCATCTCTTTTCAATCGCCTCTTCGGAAAGAAGCAGGTTAGTTTCACAGGAGAGCTGTTATGAAATTTTATGAAACTCAAATTTCCAGGTTCGTATTTTGATGGTCGGACTCGATGCTGCCGGAAAGACAACCATTCTTTACAAGCTCAAGCTCGGAGAGATCGTCACCACAATTCCAACTATTGGTGAGTCTATTTTGCACAAAAAACAGTTCTCAAAAATGTTCCGAAATTTCTCAAAAACTTTTCATAAGACGTTTTCAGGATTCAACGTCGAGACTGTTGAATACAAGAACATCTCCTTCACTGTCTGGGACGTCGGAGGTCAAGACAAGATTCGTCCACTCTGGAGGCATTATTTCCAAAACACCCAGGGACTCATTTTTGTCGTAAGTTATTTTATTCGATTTTGCTAATCTTTTCAAATGTGGTAATTTTTCAGGTTGACTCAAACGACAAAGAGCGTATCGAGGAGTCTCGTGAAGAATTGCACAAAATGCTCAACGAAGATGAGCTTCGTGATGCCACTCTTCTCGTTTTCGCCAACAAGCAAGATCTTCCAAATGCGATGACTGCCGCCGAATTGACCGATAAGCTTGGACTTCACAATCTCCGCTCAAGACAGGTGAGTGTATTTCGAGATTCCGTTTCTCATTTAGAGTTATCTGACTGAACAATCGGAAGGAAAAGCGGGACATTCCGACATTTTCTAATCTGATCGGAGAACCTCCGTTAATGTAGAAGAATAAAAAATAACTCTAACATCGTTATTCAATCTTAATTTTTTCAGTGGTACATCCAAGCTACATGCGCCACCCAAGGACACGGACTCTACGAGGGTCTTGACTGGCTCTCAAACCAGCTGTCAAAGACCTAATTGCACCTCATTCCTGACTAAATTCCCTACTCCTCCAAAATGTGTAAATCCTTTCCCCCTATTAAATTTTTATCCTTACCAACAACCACTACAATCCACGCAGCCGTTTTAATATTATGTGTTTTGTTAAATAGAATTTGATTGTTTGATGGTATCGGGAGCTTCTTTTTCTGTGTGTTATTGGTATCCCCGCCTCCTCTCCGTTCCCCCCAACAATCGGCCCGGGCTCCGTCCTTATTTATGTGATATTTGGCCGTGTTATGGTCATACTCTTCGAAACCACCACGGTGAACTAGTCGGAGAGCAATCGATGGCTGGTCCACCACATTCACAACAGTTTAATTTATTTGAGGGTGTTGATGAATAATATTTTTTTAAAAATCAAAAAGTGTAATAACAATCAGATAGATGTATAATTTTATTTATTGAACACAACGCTAAGTATAATAAATTTCAAAAAAGTAAAAAAAAAATCTGGTAAAGCACGCGAGCGGGGGAGTAGGCTGAAATGGCAGAAAATGCATGAAAAAACGAGAAGCAGTTTAATATGAGATTCAAATGGCCAGTTCACCAAAGTGGTTTGCTCGAGAGAATGTGTGCCTTTCTGGCCTTGGCTTGATGAGCTCGGTTGCTCAGAGCTCCTTGAGGTGTCATATCGGCATCGACTGGAGCAGCCATTGCATTTCCTTTGCTTTGATGTCCACTGACTGCGTGTTGCAACCAACGAGTATCAGTGGCTCCAGTTCCCAAACGACGTGGAGTCATCGGACGACGCCATCCATCTGGCGCAGGTTTCTCTGAAAACAACATATATTCAAAATCAAAGTTTGTGAACTTCCTACCAGTTCCATTTTCAGCCGACAAAGATTGGAAAAGTTCGTCGAAAACGACAAAGTTGGTGTTTTGCCAGACTGGCTTAACAAGTCCATACTTCTGTGACATGAAACCGAGAAGAGTTACAGATGGATTATCAAGAGCCAATTGGAAAGGCTCAGTGTGCTCTTGGGCAAACATGTAATCCAAGATTTGCTTTCCAACACCTTGACGTTGAGTTGAGAAATGAACATAGAAGTCGAGAAGACAGAGAATCTGAACATGAAATATTCTGAAAGTAATCGATTTCAAAAAATCCGACCTCTCCTTCATAAGTTTGCATTTGAGAGTCATAAAGGAACAACTTCTTTCTTCCGACTTTAGCGAATCCAAGAAGTCTGCTCACTTTCTCTTCTCTGAAAACAAGAATAAACAGCTGAAAACTTCCGAATATCAGTCCCTACTCATCGTATTTCCAAGAGAGATATAAAGTTGAATCCGAATTGATAAGCTTCTCACAAGTGGTCAATGGAGTACGAAGTTGAAGACAATGAGCGGAGAGTTTGGCAAGACTATCGATTGCTTCGTAAACTTGTGGATCTCTGGAAATTGAAGTATAATTGATCCCAGATCAATGACTGAATGTTCCCCTCTTTGCAACCTCTTTGCCTCCCTCCCTTCTCTTCATTATCTCCTGTTCTGATGATATATTGATAAGGTTACAAAGAGAAGGAGGCGAATCGGTAAAAAAAAGAAAGAATGGAACAGGTTATAAATGGAGAATCACAAGAATCACCGAAAGAGTTTAAAGTAAAAGAGATGTGATTTGTGGTGATATCAGTGAAATAAATAGATATAACCGGGTATTGTTGTCATACTTCAAAACTGATTGAAATAACAAATCGAATAATTTCTTGATTTTTTGACAAAAGATTTCTGTGTTGTAAATTTGACTAGTGTGAAACGAGTAAATGTAAATAGAGAAATACCATTGGAAGGTTGTTCATAGAGAGCCCAGTTTTAAATAGCAAATTATGGATTAAAAGAACTGGGATTTTCTCAAAATGCTTTCCAAAAAGCAGGATCTGGTTACAAAATCAGAATGATTGTCTCTTACCGGACACGATTATAAAGTTATCATTGAAGCGGGATTTCAAAGTTTCAAGATTATTTTTTACTTGTGTATATGAATTTAGATTTGATGCCTTTCTTTCAGAGTTCTGAGATCTAACTGCTTAAAACGAATCATGAGTGTGGTTTTCCTCATTCTACACCCTAATCATCTGAAACAAAGTCTCTCACTCACTGTAATTGTTTGACTCTCATCGGATCCAAACGAACGAGTTGAGGACCGAGAATTGGTCGGAGGTCCGCGTTGACTTGCATGATCGAATCGGCTCGCAACTGACCGTCGTTTCCTTGCTCCGCTTCCTCACGTCTTCTGCTTCTCCTCCGCCCATTCCGACGCGAAACCAATTCTCATGCATTTTTGCCGAGTTTCCTTCTATAACTACAGTATTCGTCCCTCTTTTCTTCGGATGAATCCTATGAATTTTATAGTGATCAGAGAAGGGATAACGACGATTCATTTCTGAAACATTCCGATGAATATGACTACTTCTTCTTCTTCCTTTTTTTTGGATGATAAACAACCGGAAGAAAAATTTCAGAAAGGGGAGAATCGAGGGGATCAAAATTCAGAGAGAAACGAGAATTACAGAAAGAGTCTTGAAACGAGAATTCATCTGCTTCTTCATCAGAAGATCTTCTTCTTCTTCTTCTACAAATTCCCACCCAAATGATGATTGTAAACTAAAAGGGAGACTACCTCATTCAAGTCGTCATTTTTACACTTAAAACCTCACTGATAACACGATGATTCGTCTTTCTTTATTCGGTTAGACTAGGCGATTTCGGAGGAAGATGAAGAGGAAAAAGTATTCTCCTTTTTCTGTAAATCCATTAGTTTCTTTATCTTACTTCTCTTTTTTTTTAGCTTTCTGGTTTTGGAACTGAAGGTTTTTCTTTGATGATTTTTTTAATGGTTTTTGTGGTTGCCATCAGTCGTGAACATATTTTTTGAATAAACATTATTTATATGATAATGATGATGATGCTTTATTCACAATATTTTTTATAATAGTTTTTTAGTCTTCAAATCTAAAAAGTTCTTCGTAATTTGTTCTTTTTCGCATTATATGAAACATTCTTCTAACTATCTGGTACATTTTATTCAGTATTTCATTTGATAGTTTTTCGATTTGTTAGATTAATAAAACTAAAAATGTTGTAACACTGTCTCAACACTTTTGCTGTTAGTCACTTTCTGTATGCTCCATTGTGAACAAATTATTTCCCGATTATGTAGCATCCTCAAATATCCCACTTCCAATAATTCCTTTTTCATTCCTGTGAAACGTTTCAGAAAATGAAGGGTAATGAGCAAGAACTGGAGCAACTGGCTCGTCGAATGCGTCAATTGGCAATCTTCTCCTTTTCCGTCGCTGTTTTTGTCGCCGTTCTCTCAGTTTTTGCTCTGCCAGTTCTCATTTCTTCAACACTTCGAGCAGTTGTAAGTATCACCATCTCATTTCTTTCCATTTATTTTATTTTCAGACATTAGTTGATGATAGTCTCGGAAGATGTACTGCAGATGCATTTAAAATGTATAAAGCGATTGATGAAATCGAGATTCAATTGATTCAAAACTTCAATAAATCTTCTTCACAAAGAACGAAACGTGGTGGTGGATATGCTCAATCTCAATCGTATGGAGGACAATATGGCGGACAATATTCTGGTCAACAGTTTGATTCGGTTGGAAATCCATCTGCAAATGGACAATATCGATTCTTCCCAGAGGTAAAATGGGGGGGGGGGGGATGACTGAAATCTAATTTCTCCCTTAAATGCTAATTATCCAATGCTGCATAAAATTTGCCCAAAAATGTCAAAAAAATTACGTCAAAAATCGCTCATTTTTCAACTTTGCGTGTGTCGTGTGAGCCGCATTTTTAAGTGAGTGTTGTGAAATTGTTAGGGCACATGCAAAACCGTATTGGCTTTGTGGGAAACTTTTCGGGGTGATGATCCGACCACTTTGAGCCGACTTATAGCGAGGAATGTCAAAAGTGCCAAAATGTCAAAAAAAATTTTGGCCTGAAATTTGAAAATTTATTTTTGCTTTTGAGTGGTGTTGACACAGTTTTGGAAGAATTTGTCTCAAATTTTTGGGCTATATGTGACTCAATGAGCTCTATCGAATGAGCCATAACCCGAGTCAATCGGACCACTCTGCCACTTGTGAGCCATAAAAATGTGCTCTAATTTTGGTTATAGGACGACAGTTTCCTGTTCATAACTGACCTCGGGAACTGAATTCGGTCTTCAAAAACATATGGGGTTGTAGCCCTGATGGTACTCTATGAGAAGGAAAAAGAATCAGAAAACATTTAGTTCAAAAATTTTCCAGGTCAACGAAAAAACTGGAATTTAGTGAAAAACTGGGCAAAAAATGAAACTAAAATCGTTCATAGATCTCCATTTGGAACCGGACAACTTGGGTTCGGATGGAATTTTCACGCTGGTTTCAAAAATGATAATAATTCAGCCGATTTCTGAAATAACTGGGTTCACGCCTCAAGACACATTTTAAAAATGAGAAAAATTAAATAATTAAATGAAGACGTGTCGGCCTTTCTGATTCTCTATTGCACCGCAGGTCCCCAACGCATTCTATCTTAGAATAACTATTAAAAAAACTAATTTCTTCTCCCAATGATTTTTTCTGACAAAAGAATTTAAAAAAATTCTCAAAGGTGTCCTACTATAACAGTTTCTCCGTTTTCCAGGTCCTCGAAGCAATTCGTGCGAGACGTCCAACACTTTACTCTCTTCAACAAGATTACAATGGTGGATATGGTGCAGCACAAGGAGGAGGAGGAGGAGGATGCGGAGCTGCTCCACAACAGGGATATCAAACTAGACCAGTCTTTGTTGGACGTAGGTCTTCATCTGATTTCCTTAATTCTCATTTTTTTGATTTCAGCTCAAACCGGTTCAATTCTTCGAGATGGTCAATCTGGATTCAATGGAGGAGGTGGTGGTTGTATTCCACGTTACGGACCTCCAGGTGCACCAGGACTTCCAGGACAATCAGGAAGAGATGGAAATGATGGAGAAGCAGGAAGAAATGGAGAACAAGGAAGAGATGGAATTGCAGATATTGATAGAGAACCATGTCAAGTATGTGCTCCAGCACCACAAGGATATCCAGGACCTCCCGGACCAAAAGGAAGAACTGGAGAGCAGGGACCACCAGGATTAGATGGAAATACAATTGATGGAGAGGATGGAGCACCTGGACTTCCAGGACCACCGGGACCTCCAGGTCCACCAGGATTACCAGGATCACAAGGAGAACATGGTGAATATAGAGAAGAAGAAGTGGCAGGACCACCAGGACCACCAGGAGTAAAAGGAGTACAAGGAGGAGTTGGATCAAGAGGAGCAGAAGGAAATCCAGGACCAAAAGGACCTCCAGGACAACAAGGAAATCCAGGAGGGTGAGTTAGAATAGGAAATTGAGTTTCAGATAAAAATTGAAGTTTTTTTCAATTGAAACAAATTATTTAAAGTACCATTAATGTAGTTAGATTCGAGTAACGAACACTCTGAAGAGCGCCTTTTTATAAGAGGATTAGAAGTTCATAATTCAAACAGAGAATATTCAGCCATACCTTTTTATCAGAAGTTTTTTCATTTCCAGACCTGGAGTCAATGGTCGTCCAGGACTTCAAGGTCGCCCGGGTGCTCCAGGAGCTCCAGGATCCCCTGCTTCTTGTGATCATTGTGCTCCTCCAGTCCTTGAACCAGGATACCAAGTTGATGTGAAGAAGACAATCAAACGTTCCTCACCATGATTTGTTTCTCTCTGTTATAGTTATCCTTGATCTCCTATTCAATTGTATCTGTATATACAGAAAAAGGCTTGATTTGTTCAAAAGTTTGAATGAAATAATTTTATTCTTGCTTCGGCTAAGAATAACTATCAAAATATAAAAACAAACAGGAAGGGAAAAATGAATACACGAGATTCTAAAATTGGGGGGGGGGGGGGGGGGGAAGAAAACAAGAGAAAACTCATCAGAAAACCCGTTTGTTAAAAAGGCCATTTTAAGTTTTTTTTTTCTGAAAGGTGGTGGCAAAATAAAAAATAAAATAAAATATTTGTTCCGAAGAAAACCTTCGATTATTTAGAGAGTCACCGGTAAAAAATGGGATGAGAAAGGGGCGATGAAACACTGAATGGTACAGAAAATAGTTTGAAAAAACAATAAGCACAGGCAAGATTTGAACATGGACAATGAGACAGAAATGGGGGTTTTGGACCCTTAAAATGGGTGAAAGGAACAAGAAAAATGATCTATTTACATCTAAAAACGAATAAAATGAAGAGAAGTGATTAGACGAAACTGGAGAAACCGGTTGTTAGATTCGGAGTGACTGGAATATTCGCCCATGGCCCATCACTGGTACTGTCTGTTGCAGACGATCGACCAGCTGCACTTCCAGGTTGACCAGTTAGAATTGGTGCTGAATAACATAAATTTATTTGAGAAGATCCTAAATTCTTTTGTTTTTACCTCTAACCATATCCGTCTCTCGAACCTTTCTCCACGTATCCCTATATTGATCCGTCGATCCATAGTGTCTTGCAATGTCATCAGCTCCATCAGTCATCGTACGATCTCCACGGATTACAGTATCATCATCCACAACGTCATCTTCCTCTTCGTCAAATGAATCATATGCTTCTGGCATTTGTTGTGGACTTCCTTGTGGTTGTGAACCACCTGATGATGATGGATTATGTCCACGGTATTCGACACGACCGTAGTCACTTCTGGCCGCATAGAGATCCGATCTTGTTGGCATGTATTCATTTCGACCGCTATCTGATCCTCGGGCTGAAGACGTCACATAGGCAGTATTCTGACTTCGGATGTCTCTTCCAACAAGAGCACTCAACTTCTGCATTGCTTCAAGACTGGTGTGTGGTGGTCCGGAGTTCGGAAGTGGAGGGATAACATCAGTCGCCAATCCATACATATTCATAACTCCTCCACTATTCCGTCCATCTCCAAGTACACTTCCGTATGCTGGAGGCTCACGAGATTGATCGGAAAGCCATGATTGAGTAGTTCCAGGACGAGTTGGAAGTTCCCGACTTCTTGTCATATTAGCAGCGGATGTTCCTTTCAATTGGAAAGATGCAAAGTTTCCATCTGCCAATTGAAGACTATCAATTGATCTGGATCTCTTTTCTCTTCGATATTTTGCAGAACTTCCAGTTACACAGAGAATTGCAATTATGATTACAATCAGAACGAAAGCACCCATTGCAACAAGTGCCATGAACCACCAAGTAGTGTAGAATGGATCATCTGGGATTGATTCCGGAACGAATAACTGTTCAGTTTCAGGACTTGCCATTCCAATACCTCTGACATTTCGAGTGAAAACACGGAAAACATAGAAACTGGATGGTTGAAGTTCTCGATATGAAACTTGTTCTTTTTCACTTTTTCCATCAGTTGGTCTCAATGTTATCCATTCTCCAATTGGATGAGTTGGTCGATTTGAAGAGGAAGCAGCTGCAGTTTGAGCTGCACTTTTTGCTCCTTTCAACTCATTCCTTCGTGGTCGTTGGGATACATATCCATTCTCAGTCTCTTCTGCTACAGATACTCTTTTTGCTTGAAGTAGATGTCCAACAATATCATCGGAATTCGCCACGTCATTCCAACTCAAAGTCACATAACTTTGACCTGAAGTGATTTGTGGTTTATTTGGAGGTGGAGGTCCGTCTCGACTTGGTCCAATCGTCACATTCGCAGACCTTTGTTCTCCTTTTCCTGCAGAAGTTTCAGCCCAGACACTGAAATAGTAGGTGACACCTTCAGCAAGTCCATGAGAATCGAAGTAATTCCGAGAAGTTCTTTGTTGATCTTCATTTTTGAATTCTTCCTGCATTCGATATCCTTTATAATTGACGATGTATCCGATGACAATTCCATTTGGTTGTGCTGGTTCATCCCATGATACTTTCACTGAATCCATCAAAACGTCACTGAATCGAAGAATTCCAACGGGTCCTGGTTTATCTTCCAGAGTCTTTTCACGCACTTGTGACATCTTTCCTTCACCAGCACGATTGTATGGGGAGACTGATATTTGGTATTCAGTGAACTTTCGAAGATCTTGAAGAATGCATTCATTCGTATCCACAATCATCACTTCTTCTTCAGAAGAAACAGATGAGAGAACGGAAGCAACTGGAACATATCGTACTTTGAAAGAAGTGATTGTTTCACTGTCTTCCTTCGGCCACGCATCCCATTTGACACGAATAGAAGAGGATGATAGAGGTTCAGTTATGATATTCGTGATATTTCGTTTCGGAATAGAGTATCCAACATAGACGAAGACTGGAGAAGAGAATGGGCCTTCTCCTTCTGAATTGAATAATCTCATTCGAAGGATGTAATGACGGAAACTATCGAGTTTAGCCAACACCTTCTCTTCCTTTTCTTCGTGAGCATCATGAACTGGAATCTCTTCCATTTGCCATGTTTCATTCGATGGATATTCTCGATAATGAATTCGATATCCGATTGCATCACTATTCCACGTGGATTTGTGTGGGACGATCCAATCCAATTGAACACTGTTTCGTTCGTATGGAGTAGCCTTCAGAGAGATCGGAGGAGCAAACGGAGCTGATGGAAGAGTTCTCATCCATTCAGATTCAGGAGACCACGATGATTCAACGAAATCTCCAATGAAACGAATACGGAATCGGAACATTGAATTCGGAGAGAGATGTTTTATAACAGCCCGTCTCTTCGAATATTCAAATTTCTTTTCCAGTGTAATCCATTCATCTTCGTTCGTTTTCTGATAGGAAACTTGAACTGCTCGTACAGGACTTTCTGCGTCTTCTGTCAGCTTTCTGGGCAATGATTCATCCCATCTGATTGTGATTTCTGTTGCAAGGTGTTGTGATTGAGTGTCTCTCACTGGAGCAGGAGCATTCCTCACTGGTAATCTCACAGATGACGTCATCACTTCTGCAGTCGCCTCTTCACTTTCTCCTTTACTATTTCTTGCTTTTATAGCAAAAGTGTATTGCGTGTTCGGATTCAAGCTCATCGCAGCAAACATTAACAAGTTTCCGAGTAATGGAGCATCGATTGCCATGGATCTTGGCTCGTGAGATTTCCAGTAGGAGATTATGTAGTTCTGAAAAATACTCTGTTTTGAAAAGTTTTTTTTAACTTGCTTACCGTTATCTTTCCATTGGGAGAACCTGGTGGGAGCCACTTCATTCTCACTTCCTGTTCACTGATATAAGAACATTGGAATGATTCTGGAGGAGCTGGAACATCTTCCATTGTTTCCAATGTCACAGGAGTCGAATTTTCAGGTCCGTGTCCAACAATTGTATACGCAGACATATAGATGTGATAGCTGGTGAATGGACGAAGACCCGAGACTTTAGTCATTAAAGTTGCTTGTCCTGGAATATCGATTTCTTTCGTTTCATCCGCCATAAGTGATTCTCTTTCAGGTACAACTCGAACTTTGTATCCAATAACATCTCCATTTGTAGATAGTTCAGCAACTGGATCCCATTTCACAATAGCAGATTTTGATCCTTCGGCGGTTACCACGATATTTCTGGGTGATCCTGATGGAACACTTTCGTATGTTCTCGCCTTAACTGCATCAGTTGGAGGACTTCTTCCGAAACCGTTTTCAGAGAAAACATTGACTTCGTAAGTAGTGAATGGACGAAGATCGGTAACTGTGTGCTCACTGGATCGGAGAGCAGGTGTTCGAACTTCTTTCTGGAAGTTAAAAGTTGTTTGAGTATAGAGAATGAATGAATTAACAAACCCAATTCTCCTCATCAATTTCTCTAAAAACAATCAAATATCCTTTAGGTTGTCCATTCCAATGAGTTGCAAGAAGTGGAGTCCATGAAACAGAAATAGATGTAGCCGATACTGGTTCAGCGAACAATCTTTGACTTGGAGTCTCTGGATTTGTTTGAAGAGTCTCAAAAGTTCTTGATGGTTCAGACGGTGCTCCACGCCCTTTCACATTTTCAGCAATCAACCTCAATTGATATTGAGTAAATGGACGAAGTCCCGTAACAATAATCGATCTAGCTTTCGGAGAACTGATGTTGAAAATATGGGCAAAAACACTTGAATCAGCCATTTTTCCCTCAACAATCCATTGGCGAATAGCCGTATGCCCATCAAATCCAGGAGTGAAATGGAGTTGAACTGTTGTTGCAGAGATATCACCAATCGAGAGCATCGATGGTCTTCCTGGTAGTTCTGGTGGTACTCCACTTTCGAATTTCGTCTCTTCTACTGGTCCATCTCCTTTTCTAGTGGATGCCATCACATCTACTCCATATCGAGTTGAAGGTTGAAGACCGTCGATTGTGAAATTAGTGGTTGATCCATCAACTTCATGCTTGGTCTTTACATCTGGAGAACTTGCAGCCCAATGACGAATCGTATATTTTGTGACGATTCCATTCTCTTTCAATGGTGGATTCCATGTTAAAACAGCTCCATTGTACATAACTTCAGCAATGCTCAATTCATCAACAGCTTCTGGAGTATCTTCCTCTGTTACCACTTTCATAACGCTACTTTTTGGACCATCTCCAGGAGTTGTGAAGCACAAGACAGTAAGATTGTAATGTCCGAATTTCTCAAGTTCAGTTACGACTGTACTAAGCTGGCGTCTATCCGGATCTAGGATTACTTGTTTATGAAGTTCTCCTTTTTCAGGCTCTCCCTTCCAGAATTGAACTTTGTATCCAAGATTGACTCCAGGTATTCTTTGTTGTTCGGGAGCAGTGAATTCAACAGCAACTGATGTCGAATTCAGAACTTTGACTCGGACATTTTTCGGAGCCTGAGTTGGTCTTCCTTCTGCAGTCGTCACTTCAATACTTTCACTGAATACTCCAAGTCCTCTTTTGTTATAGGCAGCCACCTGGATCTCGTATTCTCTCCATGTAATCAACTCATCAACCAGAGTATTTCGAGCATCTTTAGTTGTTAGATTCTTCTCATTCCATGTTAAACTGCTGTATCCAGCCAGTCTGTATCGTACCACATAACCCAGAACGTCTCCACTATCCATCTCTTCTTTCGGCTGTTGCCATTGTACCATTACACTATGGGGACTTCTTGCGGATGCAGCCACATTCCGTGGAGCAGCTGATGGAGGTTGTTGTGGCATTGTGACGCTGGAAGAGGCTAAAGATGGTTTTCCGGGTCCATGTTTGTTTGAAGCGATCACACGGAATTCCGCCGTAGAGGATGGTCTCAAATCTTCAATATCAGCCCAACAACATGGTTTTCCGTCGTCTTTCGGAATATTGTCGATAGCGGTTGTCCAATCACTCCATAATCCAGTTGGACCCATCGTTCGAATCTCGATGGCATGCTTGATAATTGGCTCATTTCCATCAAATCCTTCATTCCATCGGACACGGACCTTTGCTGGCATTGTCTCATTGTGAAGCTCAGCACGAACTCGTTCAGGCATCGCTGGTTTTTCTACAATGAAAAAATTCTTAAGCTGATCACTTCAACATCTGAAAACTGACCAATAATCTGAAGCATGGCACTGGCATTCTCTTCTCTTCCATCTACAGTAACCCGGCATCTATATTCTCCTGTGTTATCTGGTCCAACCTGTCGAATAATGAGACTTCCTTTACGATTTCTAGAGATTCTCAATCCAGAATTTCCATTAACTGGAAGCAATGCATCATTTAGATACCACTCAACAGTTGCTTTCCTTGCGTATTCCTTGGCAACTTCACACGAAAATTCAACATTTGTTCCTATCAAACTCTTCTGATCAGCTGGACCGTATTCGATTAGAGAGTCACCATTCACTTGAATATTAGCTGATGATTTGATTTCAGTTCCACTAATTTCACATGTATACTCTCCTTCATCTGATTTTCGGATATCATGAATGGATAACCCATCGTTCGACAAATCATATTTTACACTGTCAGTTTGAATTTCGTTTCCATTCAAAAACCAAATGATATGTGGAGGTGGACTTCCAGAAGCAGCGCATTCCAATGTAATTCTGTCGGTTCCAGAGGCTACTGTAACATCCTTTGGAGTTTTTGTCAATTTTTGAGTGGAAGGGTCGATATCAGAAGTGAAAGGAAATAATTGTTCTTGACTTTTTGAATTATCAAAGAATTTCAATTTCCGTGGTGGTGGTGTTTCCATACTAATCTCTTCTTCAAGAGATCTTCCATCTTCTGACATTGACATAACCATCGTGTCGTTTGAATCTCCTTCTTTTATCCATACACTGTTCATATCTGCTCCAGCTTCATTACTCGCTTCACACTGATACAGTCCAAAATCTTCTTGTTTGATACGGTCGATAGTCAGTTTTCCGCGTTGGGTGGTCATCTGGAAGTAATAGTTTTTCAGGAATGTGGAATACGATTTTCGGGGACGGGAAGTGCTAAGCTGATAATGAAACTTGCATCGGAAATATTTTGGATAAATTTTGTCAAAATATCTGGTCCCTTTCATCCCACCTAAAGTTAAATATGTGTTCATACTTCATACTTTTGAATGTTGAAGAGGTCAATTTTAAATTCAGTTCTCTTCAAATTGTCAATCTGGTGCTTCCCTTCTCTTCTTTTGTATAATTATAACATATGGTCTCATCAAGTGCTTGTTTGTCTCCTCCTTCACCCCCATTTCACTCAACTTCTCCTTCTTTCAAACCGAAAAACAACAAATTCTTCATTTTTCGTATTTTACGTTTTCTTATAATCTCGATCTACCATCTTCTTTTGACCTTGTCTTGTGAGAAGAGAAAGAATTCCGGAAACTAGATGGCTTCGAGTACGTAATCCAGCACAATTAGTACGAATGACGAGGATGATGATTTTCGGGCGGAGAAGAAAGAGAAGCAAGACACAAAAAAGTAGATAATTGGATGGTTCCGACCAAAAACACAACAAATAAACTATATACTGACCAGAACAAGCAAATTAATGCAGATTTATGTGTTGAAAACTACGTCATAATACGGTGTTAATCTATGAAATCTCGTGATTCAGAATTGTCTAAGTACTCAATAACATATGTACAACCTACTCTAATATTACGTAATCTAGTTCAATACCAGAGTATTATAAAAAATTCTCAAGTGCTCCCTCACCCACTGTGCAGATTACTCTCCTACTTACCACTAATCCGTTCTTGTACCACTTGATATCCATTGAACTCTTCTTCTTAACTGCACATTTTAGACTTAAACTTGATCCAACTGTTTTCTGAATCTCATTTGGCAAGTCTTTCAAAACTGGACGACTGATAAATGTGAGATACGTGGCATTCTGATCAGAAACTCTTCCCATTGCTGCATCGACTCGGCACTCTAGTTTATGTTCTCCACGTGTGAATCCAGATGGATTTGAAATGATTAATCTTCGATTATTCATTGAAGTGGTCACTCCGACTTCTGATCCACTGATTTGTTGTCCATTCAGAAACCATCGTATACGAACGTCTTCTTTGGCTCCAAATGAAGTTACACAATCGAATATTTCATCATGTGGAAGAGCCGATTCAATGATTGTTCGTTCCGGTGAGAAGTAGATGATGGAGAGGCTGTTTTGGAGAGAAGGTCTGGAACAGAAAACATTTGTGTTGTTTACAGAGATGCTCCGGAAAAACGAATACTTGGTCATTTTTCGTTTTCCATCCAATTTTTGACTAGAAACTCACGTCATTCCATTATCCTTGACAGTGTACTCTTTCGATACAATTTCCTTCAAATCATCACTACTGGCCATCAATTTATACATTCCAAAATCCTCTCGCTTCACACTGGTCACCACCAGATCCCCATCAGCGGTCACATAGTGCGTGGCGTCCGGAGTGACCTATAACATAAGTAAGCATACAAAAAAGTACTTGAGAGTAGCTCTCGAAAGAAATGCTTTCGAAAAGGAACAAAGAAAAAAAAACTTTTTGCAATACACAAAAATAGAGCCATTTTTACACGTTGTTACCTGATTAGTGTCATCTTTAATCCATGAATACGAGATATCGAGGTTCCGAGAAGCCAGCAGACTCGGTTTCCGAAGCACAAAATGTCGACCAATACCAGTTGTGACCTCATAAAGTACAGATTCATCTGATGGGTCGAAGTCATCCAAATCTGCAAAAACATATGGTTTCGGATACAAATTACTACTTTAGTGACACCCGTTGACCACCTGCGGAGATATTCCCTCTTGTTTTTTAGTGCCTCTTGTTTCTTTTCCTAGCACCTTTTCTCTTCAAACCGGCCGGCGCGCATTTCTCAACAGTTTGCTCAATTCGAACATGAGAAGCTGATTATATGGGGGGCAAAGTGAATGATCCTCTCTCTCTCTCCCTCTCTTCCCGAGCAAAACAAATTGTGTGCCGGTGGTGGAGTGAATAGAACTGTCATAAACACTTTTTGGGCTGGAGAGAGAGAAAGTGCCGAAACCCATCGAGGTGTGTAGAGCATGGCTCGTAAAGTGGATGCGGCGGCGAGTTTTAAAGGAAGAAGAGCATAATGACAGTCTCTCTCTCTTTGATTTGAGCATTGGCGCCTCATAAATCTTGTGAACACATCTGTATGCTTAGGAGAAGAGATTCATATCAAACTATATGAGCCAATTGTTTAGATGACTGAGAATAAGAATAAGATGTTCAGAATGTGTAAAAGTTAGCTTTATCTAACACCTGCTGGGGGTTGTAAACGAGTCAACAGATGAGAATATATAAGATGTTCGCTACTATTCTAATCCTACTTTTTACGAGTTACGATGAGTTCAATCTTTTTGGAGAAATCGAAAACAGTGGGTATCAAAATTATGAAATTAGAATACATGGATGAAGACTCTTCAAAACCATCTAAAAATAAAATGTCGGCTACTCAGTCTTTTTCTAAATATGCTTTCCGAGTTGTTTTTATATTCAAATTCAGGCTTTTTTCTGTTCAATACCTTTCCCCTCACACCCAATGAGCCCTTTTATTATGTATTTTTGTGTTGTTGATCGAGCAAACATATACATTCTCGAGGTGTTTGGGAAACATATACAGAAAGACCTCTGGTCACTCTCTCTCTCTCTCTCTTTTTCTTTCTTCTACCTATATGTCTTTGAAACTTGACACCTCACCAGCAGCACCACCAAAATTGGTCATTTTCCGGCTTGTAAGCTTTAGATTTTTGCAACAAGTCTCTTGTCTTATATGCGTCATGTAGTAGTACTAACTAACCGTAGGACAAACAAGAAGGACACTAAGACAAAGGAGAAAAAACAAGGTATTAGTAATCAAGACGGAGGAAAAGCGGAACATCTTTAGCGAGACTGATATAGGTCAGAAATGAGTAAGCGGAAACAATTAGAAAGGAAAACCACTTACACTTGGATCGAACCATTGACGGCGGTGAAATGGCGGCGCCAACAGTGTTTCTCGCCACACATCGATACTTTTGATTGTCGTTCGAGCGGGATACGGTGACTTCTGCAAATCGGGAGGTGGCAATCAACTCGCCAGCAGCATCACCGATCCGCCATTCGTATTGTTCGGCAAGCTCGGCGTCGTCACATTTTAGACGAATGATTTCGCCTGCAAAACAGAAGCATTAGGTAAAAAAAGCTTTAAGAAAAGGAAAAATTCGAGACGCCTTTTGCAAGAAAGATGTGATTTTTAAAAAAGAAAGCATACCTTCAACAGCGACTTTCTGTTCTCCAGATCCACCGTCTTGAAATATTGGAGGTTTCCCTAAGACTAATTGTGTGGACCCTACGGGCCACAGTACCGTAACGGTACAGAAGAGCAGTAGAATACGGTAGCTCATCGTTCCTCCATGTGGACCTTTTGTTACAGTCGTCGCCCTCTTCTTTTTTGCGTTTGACGACACGATTATCTGCAGGAAAAAGTTTTTTCATCAAATGTGTTTGAAATGAAAAAAAAAAACGATGGAACGGATGCGAAGAAAAGTACTATATAATCAGGAATCATTTCCGAATTGGAAAAGAATAGACCAAATTGGCGCCTTTTCCTTCTATTCAGCTGAGGATTCAGAGACATAACACTCATGGTAGGATGCAGGAGAAGGAAGGGGAAGAAACATACAGACACCAAAAGTTGACGATTCCACTTCTCACTTTTTTTTAGATCTCCCTCTTATATGTATATATGTATAATATATGTCTTCAGGGCCCAATTGCCATTATATGAGATGGTAATAAATAGTAAAAAAAAAGAAAGAAATGATACGGAAGGAATCGGATTGAAATAGGTAAAAGAGTTCAAAAAAGTTGGTTATGCTGGTAAAAGGATGAAATCCCATCTTGATGATTTTCTGGTAGTAGTACATTTCGTACAGATAAGAGAAAGTATGACTAACAAGAGTTAGACGCAGAATGATGGACAGAGTGAAAGTGGGCGGGGTCTTAAATGGGGGTGGAGGAGGAAGAAGACCATGTGGTAGCACGTTCAAGTGGCAAATTGGTGGGACGGATCATGGTTGAAAATTAATGTATTCAAATGAGGGTTCTAATGGGGATAAAGAGGTCATCTTCTACCTTTCGTTGGGTCAGATTCTTGGAGTCGGAATGAAAATTGAGAAGAATAGACGGAGAAAGAGAGGAAAAGAAAGGGGAAAAGGCGAGTGTTGAAATGCACACCGGCGCCTCGATAACACCACTCCATTGTTTACCATTTGGAGGTAAAGGCGGTCGAATTGAAGAAAAGAATGAAAAAATGAATAGACTGATATCATGAAGAAGAAAGACAATTCAGTGGAAAAGCAAATATTCTGAGCATCTTCAGGCTCCAAACACGCAGAGATTGATATCAGAATATAACAACATAAAAATAATGAAATCTTGAAATTTTTATTTTAATTCATTCTAAAGCCAGAAAGCAACTTCAGAACGGATTGTGGATAAGGGAAACTAGGTAAACAGACGACGGTGATGACCCAGAACGAACAACAGAAGACTGTTCAACCGATGACGTGTTAAACGCTTCAGAGTGAGGATTTGTCACCCTTATTATCAGCAAGGTTAGAAAAGGTTTTCGAAATAAAATTTCTAGAAATAAGTGTAGTACTTTAGAAAAATTGTTTCGAAACGATATGAAAACCCAGATTAAAGTTTCCGGTTCGTCAATCTTCGCAAACCTTCAGGATTTTTCGAAGAAAAGATGGTCAGGATAGGAACTCGCAACTTCGATGCGAAACATTATTTTCGAAAGTTCCTGCATAATAACATTTAAAAGCTGAAAAAACACGGATATGGCGTGCCCAGCACAAACAGAAACAAATTATTTAGAAGAGGAAATATGAATGCGTCATAGGTGTGAAAACGGACTCCAATATTGCGAATGAATGGTCTCCTCGTTACTCTCGAACGTTCATTTCCGTCTCAGGTGTCTCGAGATAGGAAATGCCATGGAAATGAGGGAAGGAGAGAGTTGACCTCTGTTGAGTGCTCGGAACGGTTCAATCAAAATGAGATCAAGTATTAAACGAGACGGGAATAGTAGGCGGAAGAAGATCAAAGAGTTTGGCAATTATGATTGCGTCGCCCTTGCATATATAGTTTCACACCTACCAACTTTGTCGTAATAAAAGGAAGGACGTAATATTTGTGGTATGCCTAAACAGAGCAAAATTCAAAAATTTGTCATGGCAACTTTACTACTCGGATTTTTGTCAGATTTCCGGAAAAAAGGGCATGAAACATGAAGGACTTGTTGTATAACGCCGGGCAAACGATCATCATGGGAATTGACGATGAAGAGGATTGAGGAGGAGCGGACAACGACGACAATCATCAGACACTTCACACGCCCGCTCCTCAAGGAGTTCATTCAGTTTTTCTACAAGCATTCTCAGCGAGTTAGCCTTATATGCTAAATTAGCGAAAGTTGGGAAGGGAGGAGGTGGCAGACTTTTTTTTTGAAAATAAATCATCAATTGATCAAGAAAGACTAGAACTGAGAAGTATGGCTAGAATATCAGATGCTCCATAGTATGCTAGAGTATCAGAGAGAGTTGTAAGAGTCTTAGATTCTGAGATATGAAAACTCGAATAACCATATTTCTAATTCGAAAAGCTCATAAAATTTGGGTAGTATATAGTGGATGAAAAGAAAGATGGGTTCGAAACGAAACGACAAGGTCGAAGGGAACGAAAAAAGACGAAGAGGAATACTAGGGCCGTTCATTATATTCTCGTCTCCCACACTCGCTTTTATTCGAGTATTTCTTTGAGAAAAGTACGTCGTTTTCGCCCAGTCCCACAGCTGTGCTTGTTGGTGCCCGTCTTTACTTTGCCGTGGTGCTCTCGATGAAAAATTTGAATAACCCGAAGGAAGATTTTTGGAAGACGCAAGAAGAAAAAGGGACGTTTGGAATAAAAATGGTTGAAGAAAAAAGGGGAACGAAGAAGAAGCGGACACGTATTCTCGGAAAGTAAGTCACCAACCGAAGGGGTCGCGCGCCTCGATAGCCAGATCATTATCGACGAAAAACGAGAGAAGGCGACTAGTAACCAGATGTATCGTGTTGGAAAATCTAATGGATAGTAGGAAACTTTCCGCTGTGAAGATTAGCCGAAAGGACTTTTGATGGCTTTCTATTTCAATCGGTCTCTGTCTTATGAGAAATCAATTGGTAATAAGTCCGAGACTAATCCGCGTGAAATTGAAAAGAAACTGTAGAGAATTGAGAAAAGGAATCAAAACGGCGGGAGACTTCAAAAAGCTATTCAAGTAGGGTAAAAGAATGTCCACTGGCTTCGGTTTTTTGCGAATGGTCGGGTAAGCAAATTGGATGAGGCTTTGAACAAGCTTAGTGACGATTTGAATAAAAGAAAAGGTATATGGGAAAGAACCAGTAGCTGCTGGATGCGCGGAAATCTTAGTATCTGAGAATGAAGTCTTAGAGAAAATGAACGGATGCTGCAGCTACTAGCTCAACTAGATACTCTCGGGGGTGCTCACCTAAGGTAGCGGGATATCGAGAGATACCAACGGGATACGTGTATCCCGTTGAGACGCAGCTCAAGAGTGTGCGCGAAAGAGCTGGCCTGGAGAGCAAATATGGTCAAAACCATATATGACAGTGGATAGACGAAGAGGCTAACAACATAGGTAAATGAAAGAAAAAGGACAGACGGAGAGGTAGCGGATGACCAGTCAACGGACGGACACAACAGAAAAAAGAGACAGGTAACCTGTCTTTTCTCCCTGTGTGGAACGCGATGTACAGAAACACATGCGCGGCAGATGCGGTGGATAACCCAACAGACGGACGGCACCGATAGTCCGCGTATCTAAATCCTACCAGATCTCTTTCAAAAATATAATAGTCTTTTCCGCTTCTCTATATCTCCACCTGTCTCGTCTCCTTTCTCGTAAATGACTATAAATCCGTTCGCTAATGGATTTCGGATTTCGAACACCCTTTTTACCGACCTTGCAAAACGGTTTAGCAACCAAAAGTTTGTTCTTTTCGTTTTCCTAACATTTTTAGCTGCGGGAACGGGAAAGGAAAGGTTTGATGGGAAGATAATGTGTTTTCGAGGTGAAGCCCCAAAAGAAAAGTCTTAGATTTCGTAAAAGGACACGGACTTGTCAATTTCGGAAATGAGCCAACGAGCGGGAAAACGAAGAGGATGAAGATGAAGAACAAGTTGTACTACTCAGAAAAAGAGAGGAAATCCAAATCATGACTTTGGGGTTTAGAAGTCGTTGTTGAGGAGGATTGGGAAGAAAATCAAAATCAATTGGAAGCAGAAAAGGAAAAGTTTTCGCTGGCTGAAAGAAGCAAAAATAAACAAACTCATGTGTTGTGTATACCAAAAACATCAAATTTCTTGCAGAATGAGTCAAAAAAGATGGAATACTCCAATAACATTGCACTAAAAGGAAATGCTTTCAATATTAGGATTTTGTTTAGTTTCGCCAGGCTGCGAACTTCTAATTTACACAATTTATACAGATTTCAATAATAAAACACGGATGAAAAAAGTTTGAGTTCTGAAAAAAATCTAGATCTGAACATTACCTCAGTTAACCAGTGATTCTCACAAGAATTCTCATGTGTTTCTCAATGGTAATAAATCAGAAGGCCACCCAAAAGAGTTTGGTTGTGAGAAAAAACATCAAACAGTTTTTTTTTTATTTCGAAACGAATTAATCTTATTTTCGCATTTTGTATTTTTCACACTGAATTGTCGATACGAGGTTAATTAGGGAGGTAACCTTGCGCTAACTAGGTAGATAAACTAATAATCCTCCCAGACGAAGAAGAAGAAACGAAAGGCAAAAAGTCGACACGGCGGTGAGACTCTCCACTCACGGGGCCACCACCAATCCGCCCGTCATTACGATCAAGGCCATCTGAAGGCATAGAAGACGAAGAAGAAGTGACGGCGAACGAGTGCCGTCGATATTCCCTATTATTTGGTGGGATCAGAAAGAAGACGCCGTCATCGACAATCAGGTGTTCCTTGCACTTTCTCTTTGGAATTTGAAAACGAACACACGCGACGACCTGATTACGTTTCGAATCGAGAGAGAATTCCGTTTTTCTATTCTCTTTTTTGTTGAAGAGAAAGTTCATCGGGATATATGGAAAGGGATTATAATATAACAACAGAAAAGGAAGGAGCGGATCGTCATCATCGTCGTCAGTAATTGTTATTGTATGTTGCGTCGTCGTCAGTTGAAGAGGAAACAAATTGGTGTGCGCACCGATAAGTAGGCAGGTCACCGCGGAGTTTGTATGCCGCTCTTTACTTTATTTTAATTGAACGTTGCGGATTTCGAAGAAGTTGTAAATGAAGATGTGGAAATAGTCGAAACGAAAAAATATCAGATAAAAAAAAGCGGAACTAAATAAAGAATTGCCATGTGAGAGAAGAAGAAAAGAAAAAAGACGAAGAAGTTCAATAATTACCGAAACTTTCACCGTATATGATGAAGTGAGACGGATTTGGTGGCGGTAATAACTTAATTAGTTCTTTTGGCAGCTAGAAGCGACACGTCTATTCACATGGTTTGCGCAACAACCTGGATGATCTTCTTTTCACCCGTATGACGGAATTCAGAGAAAAATGGAAAAAATTTGAGAAGGAAGAGTGGAAAATTGATGGACAAGGATAGAAATCCGAAAATTTGAATTGCCGTCGAGGGTAGCAATTTTAGCATTAAAACGACAGTTGATACGATTCGGATGAATAGGTTTCGAAATTTTGGGAAGAATTGAAATTTATATTTCGAAGAAATGGTAAAGAAGGATCAAAACTGAAGAAAACATTGTTGAAACGCTTAAAAACCCTGAAAAGTTGAACAGCAAAATGCATTAAAAACAGTGAAGAGTGATACCGTACTACACTTTAAAGGCGCATGAGTTCTCGAGCGAAACATTTTTGGGTTTGATTTTCAATTCTTTTTTTTGTTTGAGTTAGCTGTCCAGATTGGGTTTGGTTTCCAAAGTGGTTTGAAGAAAAACTGTTTCTGCTGCATATACAATTTATTCAAAAGTTATTAGTTATACAAAGTACAAGAGCTCAACGAGTTCAATCATACATTATATTACAAAGAGTGAAGATGCCAGACTACAAATTGAATGGCGGCGGGGATCCCGACCCATCTGGAAGGTCTGATGGTGGTGGCCCTGGTGGTCCGGATGGTCTGAATGGTGGTGGTGGTGGAGGTCCTGATGGTGGCGGTCCTGATGGCCCTGGTGGTCCTGGTGGCCCTGGTGGAGCACCGGATGGATCAAATGGCGGCTCACCGCTTGCTGGTGGTCCTGGTGGGCCAGAAGGTCTTGGCTTTCCCGATTTCAGATCAAAAACAGACTCAGATGGGGCTGGAAGATCAGATGGTGGTGGCCCGGATGGGCCTGGTGGTCCTGGTGGACCTGGTGGAGCTCCGGATGGAGGGGGTCCGGATGGTCTTGGGGGTCTTGGGGGTCCTGGTGGTCCTGGTGGTTCTCCACTTGGTGGTGGTCCTGGTGGTCCAGAAGGTTTTGGTTTTCCGAAAACTAATTCAAACAAAGATTCCGATGGGACTGGAAGATCAGATGGCGGTGGACCGGATGGACGGGGAAGTCTAGTTGGGCGTGGTCTTGGATGTGGTCGTCCAGATGGTGGTGGACCTGGTGGGGCTCCTGATGGTCCTGGTGGTCCTGGAGGTCCTGGTGGTGGCCCGGATGGTGGTGGCCCAGATGGATCCGGAAGATCAGAAGGTCCTGGAGGTCCTGGCGGCTCTCCCGATGGTGGTGGTCCAGATGGCTTCGGGGGGCCCGGTGAAGGTCCAGATGGAGCTGGAAGATCCGATGGATCTTGAGCAAAAGCGGTGAGTGCCAAAAGCAGCACTCCAAGAAGTTTTCTATTCATTCTGAAAGATATAAATTTATTGAATTTGAAGAAATGGAATATTGAAAAGTGAATGATTTCCCAGAACATCGTCCATCCTTTTTATAGTATTCTAATCATTTGATCATGTGAAAATATTCAATTATTTTAGGATACACCCACAATTCCGACTCAAAGTTCTACAACATTTTGATTGCTTATCAGTAGTTAACAAATCACTTTCAGACTGTTTTTCAAGTGATAACTCCGTTTTTAGCCTAAAGCTGATGTCAGAGAAACAAACTTCTCGCTCATTATCTTACTGTATATTGTGTTTAATATAAGATCTGCATCAACCTTTATCGTCATGTCTTTTCTTCAGCAAATGAAAACATACCGCCCCAATGTTGTTGTCGATGTGCTCACCAACCATTCTTGACAATGATTAATTTTGTTTTCGAACGAGCGTCATGTTAGTTTTGATCTGGGAGACCTCTATATTTGCACCCACTAGCTCTAGTAAACTTGCTGACAGCTCTATTTTGTTGTAATCGTACCTGGAACTCAAAGGGAGCGGAGCTATCTAAGGTAATACTTTCAACGATTTCTAGTTTTTTCCAACGAGAAAAAAGAAGAGACTGAGAAAATAAAATAGTTTTATCCGTAAAAAATGGTTGAAGTAGACTTTTTGGGGGAGATATGAAATTAATAATTAGACAGTTGTAACTGAAACAACTCCATGAATCCCATCTGGACGTGTTCGACTTGATAACACTTCTCTCGTTGTCACGAATTCATCCATTACCATCGTCTCTTTTTGACGAGCTAACTTCTGTTGGGACATTTGGTAGATTACCTGAAATTGTTATAATCAAAAAATATAGTTTTCTTCAGTGTCCTAGGGACCCAGGTTGTTCTTACTTTCAAATTTACTTTGTTTCTGAAAAACAAAAAAAAATTAACCGAACTGATAAGTGAATAGTTCTTGCCAAAACTGTTCGAATATTGAAACCAACCTGTTCAGCCGGATGTGATTTCTCCATCATTTTTTGTTGCAACTTTATCAACTTTTTCGTTTTCTCTCGTTCCAATATCCTCTTTCGTTCTTCTTTTGTGTGAAATCTTCCAAGCTGAAAAATATAGTTTAGGCATACATGGGTAGCAGAGTGGTAATGCAGCACGTGAATTTTTCGTTCCACCGGTGAAAAATTTTTAGCACGTGAAATATTCTTCAAATAATTTTTTTTCAAAATTCCTAGACTCACATTTGTAAAATTTTCCTACCGTATCCCCCAAAGATAATTTTTTACCTGTAGAAATAATTTCGGGAATTCAGATGACGTTTTACTCAGAATTTTAACTCGAAAATTCAAGAGAAAGTCATTAAAAAATGTAAATTTGCCGTATAAACATTATTAAAAACAGTTTACGTGCTAACTTGATATAGAAAAAAAAACCATGTGCCCCGCCGGCAAAAAAATAATTTTTATTGAGAAATAATTTTTTTAAACGGGTTTTCGATGAAAACTTAGCACGTAAACTGTTATAAATCTTAACGAAATTAGTTTAAAACATATTTAAAATTTAATTTGAATAGAAATATTGAGTTTCGGCGGAGAAAATTCACAGTGCACTTTGAGCATCGCGAAATCGTTGAAAAAATTATTGATCGGTTGCGAAAAATAATTTAGCACGTAAACTGTTTTGAAACATAATCATTTTCGATTAGAAATCTTAGTTTTTTTTCGCGAAGCGATTCGTCAAGTATTCGCTGAGAAATCGCTTAGTGCACTTTGTACTGCGGCAGTAAATCGAAGTACTGAAAGTGCACTGTGAAAATTTAGCACGTAAGAGGAATTTTTAGCACGTGTCGTGAA
>GL380021.1:297537-315611 GCA_000143925.2 Caenorhabditis brenneri
CATACAGATTGGCATAATAATGATGTTTTTGAAATATCAATAGCCTTTTGTATCAAATCGTCAATCCCTCTAACAAAACAGCATATCAAATAAATTTCCAGAAGCTCAATGGGTCATACAATCAGCAATTAGAGCTGTTTGAACACATAACTCAGGGGCTAGTAACTCGTAACAAGTGAAGAGAAGCAATAAATCCATGGTGTTGGGAGTGATAAACAAGAGTTGTTTACCTGTGAAAGAGTATGCTCCACTATCAGATGTTTATTGAGAAGACGGTCACATTCGACCCGAAGAGATGCCATTTCACGATGGAGGAGTGCCAATTTTTCATCAATGTCTGGTGATGTGAACGACGCCATTTCTAGAAGAATGGAAGAATATGGAGATGTGAAAAAAGGAGAAGAACGAATGAGAAGAGGAGGAGGAGAAGATGGAAGTGTTGAGAAGATGGATTGAACCAATTCAGAGGACACCTGCACTTCTTCTTCCTCTTCTCTCGAGGACGACAAAAAACCATAAATTAAACGGAATAGGCTCATAAAACATAGAGACGAAGAACAACAAAAAAACGTTTGACCGATATAAAATATGAAAAAGAGAAGAAGAAGAGAGGGTACATGAGAGACACGGGTACCCGTCAAACTTCTTCAGTGACAACTCACAGGAAAAGAGAGGGGAATTGTTAAACCAACGAGAGAGAAAAGAGATAAAGTCTATTCATCGGCACGTCGTAAATCTCAAATTGCAACACTTGCGTCACTTCAATTCGCAATTAATTTTCATCCGTTTTCCATCTTTCACCCATTCGAACACTCTGTTCCTGGCTCTCCTGGAGTTTGATGATTTATCAAATCTCTATTAAATTTTGATTCAGATTCAGATTCTTGGAAGACAAGAGGTCATTGGAAATTGAGGGAGGATTTTGGATCAGAAATAAATCTACTTGTTATTTTTTTCACACCTTCAATCGACACCTGACTCGAGGAGAAAGAGTGAAATGAAAACTTTGATATAGAAAGAGGGTGGAAAGGAGGAGGAAAAAGATAAAGATTAGGTTTCAAAAAAGAAAGAATAAAAAATAAAAATGAGACTAACTTTTTTGCACTGTTTTTGATGACTAATAAGTTTTGAAACATTTAGAAGAAATCTGGGAAACAAACAAATGAAGAAGAGCTCAAGAAAACAATTCAAAGCTCATATTTTTTATGAAAAGGTATCAATAGCAGAAGAAGTCATAAAAAATTCAGAATTTGAAGTCGTTTGAAGAAATATTTCTCGTAAAAAACCTCAAATATAAGAGCTTCCGTATCTTCAGTTTACGATAAGAGAGCTTCAAAGTATAACTTTCATGCAACGATGATTATAATCAAACAGTCAAACAATGGGACCGGAATACAATTAGAGAAATATTGACTATCTATGCAAAAGTAATCTATTTTCGTTTAATGGTAAGTAAAATTGTGATTGAATTTCAATGTTTAGAAGAAGCGACTGTAAAAAATTATATTAGGAATACGTTTGATTTCAGAATTGATAGTTCTGGGTTGAAGGTTCTTAAATGAAAACTAGATATTACAGCAGGCCTCTTGCAGCAATCTACAGTTCTCATTCTCAGAAGAGTTCTCCACCATAATTGACAGATTATACCAGTAGAGCTAAATCTGTATGTACTATTTCACAACAACAAAGTACGAAAAACATAATGGCATCAACTTCTTTTTCACTCCTCTCAACATTTCAAAATTCAGAAATGCTCATCTTCTTCTTGTGGAGAGCGTAAAGGGGATAATTGAATTGGTTTCACTCGGCGATTTGTTTGCCATTTTGATGGCGACGACGGCAAAGAAGAAGAGGAATAGAGGACGATGAAAAAAAAGAAGAAGGGGAAAAATGAAATGGGTATTAGTCCCACACGAACCAGAAACATATGTGAAACAACGGAGGCACGGCGCCAGGAAAAGGAATAAAAATGAAAGGAAAAGAAGAGGAAGACGTAGGACAAATGGATGTAGAATCAGGAAAAAGAAACAAGTCACTACTCTTCAGGGAGTCAAGGGAAGAATGCTCTAATGTGTCGATGATAGTGTTTGGGTGCGCGACGATGCAGCGTGCTCATCAATCATTTTGTTTCGTTTCTCTGGGTGACTTTCGAAACTCTTTTGTCACCATTTCGTTTTTAGTAAAGAGGACATAAAAAAGGCGATGGAAAGGGGGATAAAGAGAGAAAGAAAGAGGATATGATATTCTGCATAATGGAGGAATTGGAGATGCCAATATGTTAATTGACTTTCGATGGGATATGTGTGTCACACTGGCAGAAAACGAGTGTTCGTTAAAAAGAAATAATATTAGGCAGACAGTTCGAAAATGAAGTGTCTTTCAACTTGGCTGCTTTTCTATTAGAAAAGATCATGCAATAATTTGTACGGTATATGTCTTTGGTTGCTCTTTCGTTAGAGGAACATTCCTATTTACCGCGTTACTGTAACCCGATTAGATTTCACTTGATTCGTTTCCGGTCAATTCGTCTGATTTCATGAACCCGAGAGTCACATGAGAGGGCATTTTTGCCGGTTTACGAACCGAAAACTTATCAGTTGGAAGCTTAATTTCTTATCAATCTGGGTTGAGCGCAGAAGACTGTGTCTATGTGTGTGGGAGGACGAGAAGGATCAAAAAACGGCAAAACAGACCACAGAAACAACAACTGAGCTGGTTAACTTCAAAATGTTTTGAAATATCTTCAAAGGATTCATGAAAACTGTAAACATGAACAATAAATGAGATCTACCACTTGAAAACACGGAATTGAACTCTGAGAAAACTGGAGAATTCATTGGAATTATTTGTTCAAAAACAATAGTACAGGTGTCGAAATGCTCTTCTATTGAAGGTTGCACCGTGCCACACCCAAAAAATTCTCTCACTTTTTTTCCGCACGATATACGTCAACCACCTCTTCTCTCAAATTCCATTGACAGAATTGTCAAATGTCACAACAACAATAATTGTCACTGTCAAATTGTCAAAATCTATGTGGGTGTTCTATTCCCGCTCGTCACTAAATTCCATATTTTTCGCTCTTATCACTGCTTTATTGAACTCTCTGCTCTGCGATAGGCGAGTAACAAACAGAAAAGGCGGCGCTTGAAATGATGCTCCAACCCAAAAAGAACCGGAACAAAATCATGTGAATGGCCACAAGCAGGTTGTATATAAGGGAGAAGAGCTGCAATTTCAGATCATCAACTTCTTCTTTTCCTCTCATTCATTCCTCATCCAATCAGTTTATTTTTCAGAATGAAACTGAAATTAACAATTCTTCTGGCACTAGTTGGTGCAGCCGTTGCGGCTCCATCTGATCTCCGCCGTGGTCATCATCATCATCACCACCATCATCACAAAACAAAGGCTCCACGAACCACTAAAGGGACAACCACTTTGGCACCACCAACAACTACAGAATTGCCAATCGTTGTATCTTCAGAAGCACCAATCATTGCTTCATCTTCTGAGCCAATTATTCCATCTGATGCCCCATCATCACTTGCTCCTCAGCCTTCCGATGAGCCAGTTTCCACTGAAGCACCTTCTGAAGCTCCAAGCTCTGTAGAACCATCGGAAGCATCTACACAAAGTCCGGTTGAACCATCAGAAGATCCATCACCGTCTAGTGAACCTGTTCAACCTTCTGAACAGCCTTCCGAACCATCGTCTTCAGCTCCAGTAGATCCTTCTGAAGAGCCTTCACCTTCTAGTGAACCTGTTCAACCATCCGAAGAACCATCTGAGCCATCATCTTCTGCTCCAGTCGAGCCATCAGAAGAGCCAACAAATCAACCGGAACCTTCTGAAGAGCCTGTTGAACCATCAGAGCAGCCAGTGGATCCATCTGCAGAACCTGTGGAGCCTTCTGACAAACCATCTCCATCTGAAGAACCAGTTCAGCCAACTGAAAATCCAATTGAACCATCTGATGAGCCTATTTCATCAAATCAACCTGTTCAACCTTCAGAAGAACCAGTTGAGCCATCTGATGAACCCTCCCCGTCTGCGGAGCCAGTAGAACCTTCAAATGAACCATCACCATCTAATGAACCTATTCAACCTTCGGAAGAGCCAGTGCACCCATCCGAAGAACCATCTCCTCAACCCGTCGAACCATCAGACGAACCAGTGGATCCTTCTGATGAACCTGCCCCTTCAGATGAGCCTTCTCCATCTGATGAACCTGTTCAACCATCAGATGAGCCAGTAGATCCATCAGATGAACCTTCCCCTTCCGATGAGCCACAACCATCAGGAGCACCTGAACCATCTGTTGAACCATCTCCATCAAATGAACCAGTTCAACCATCTGAGGAACCGCAACCATCTGGACCACCATCACCGGGACCAGTTGATCCATCCGATGAACCTTTCCCATCTGGACCTCCAAGCCCACCAGTTCCTTCTGATGAACCTCAACCATCCGGTCCACCAAGTCCTCCAGGACCACCGGGACCTCCAACTCGCCACCCTCATCCTCATCACACTCATCCACCACCACCTCCAACTCGCCGTCCTGGCCCACCAACCCGTGGTCCACCACCACCTCCACCACCAACTCGCCGTCCAGGGCCTCCAGGACCACCAACTCGTCCACCAGGTCCTCCTCCACCACCAACCAGACGTCCAGGACCACCAGGACCACCTCATCATCATGGACACGGCCATCACCATGGACATCATCATGGACATGGACCAGTTGAAGTCGAATCACAATAAATTTTAATACAGATAAAGTGTTGTGAATATTGTAAATATTGTAATATTTTGTACAAACAAGTGTATTTATTTCAAATAAATCAGTTTCTTCTAAAGATGGCGTTGTCGGAGAAATGAAAAAAAGAGTGCCCGATAGGAACAAAACTCAAAAACTAGAAACCTGGATGAAATGACACACCCGTCTTGGGATACTGAATGTTGCATCCCAATGAATCATTGTAGCCGATATCTTCTGGGATTTTTCGGGATGGAAGGCAAGAGAAGACTAAAAATTTTTCTTTCTATATTTGGTACACTTGAATTATTCTATAAAAAAAAGTTCTGTAGAACAGTCATGCTAGGTTAATTATCAGAAACTAGAAAATACAACATCTTTTTCGGAATTATCAGGGATTGGAAAATTTATCTGAAAAATTTGTCATTCAAGTTTATACCAGATTGGACAACATTACCCCTCTCTGCCGACCCTAAAGTCACAAGAGACAATTCTTACGTAGGTTTACGAATCGGAAACTTATCAGTGAAAACTTCTTTCTTATCAAATTGAACTGGGCGCAAGATGTAAGTAGATGTGGGTGGACACAAAAAGTGACCGAAAAAAAGAAGGAGCAAAAACAGAGGAACAGTCTGGATACTCGGAGATCCAGTAACAAACCTAACAGAGAATGCTCAGAGAAAATCAGAAATCCAACAAATCAGAAACAGCTGTTTCAAGAGAATAACTCACAGGTCGTTCTTGAGTAGATCCGTTCATCATGAGCGTAGTATTACAGGTTTTCAAACATACCTTCAATTTTAATTGCAAACTGACCGTGTACGGGTCTGTGCTTCTACCAAACCTTTTCGTTCCTAGAAGTTAGTAACTTCTTATTTTCATATTTTTCTGAGAACTAGACTACAAAAGAACAAAAAAAAGAAGTGATAGAGACTAATGAGATTTTTAGACGAGAGTAGTTTTTGATACCAATCCCGGCCGTGTGCGGCTCTTTTGCATCTGAAACGGATCGGAGACGAGCAACCTGTGATTTGTACAAGAGCTGTTGAAAGTGAGGGAGAAACATGACAAATCGAGTGTAGAAACATGCTCTCCAGGTTTGATCGTGAAAAACTCAGATTAATCAGAACAGTGTCAACCGTTCTGCGCTTGATGTCAGCCACTTCTTTTCCCGAATTCCATTAACACAACTCTCCATTGTCAAAACAATGATTGTCACTGACAAACTATCAAAACCTATGTGGGTGTTCTCCTCTTCCGGCTCGTCACTAAATTCCATCTTATCATTCAACTTTTTGACCTATCGTCTTCCCGATAAGCAAGTAACAAACAAAAAAGGCGGTGCTTGAAATGATGCTCCCACTCACAATGAGCCGGAAGACGGTCATGTGAATAAACAGAAACAACCAGTATATAAGAAGGAAGAGCTGGAATCCCAAATCATCAACTTCTTCTTTTTCCTCTCATTCATTTCTTATCCAACTATCTTATTTTTCAGAATGAAACTGACCATTTCAATTCTTCTTGCCTTAGTTGGGGCTGCTATGGCTGCACCTCCAGGACACCACCATCATCACAAAACCAAAGCACCTCATCCACATCGAGCAACCACATTTGCTCCAATTACTGACGCCCCAATCATTGGATCTTCTGCTGAACCAAATATTCCATCGGATGCTCCAGAGTCTTCTGATGAACCATCTTCTGCACCAAGATCCAAAGCAGAAGTAGAACCATCTGAAGAACCAGAGCCATCCGATGAGCCACAACCATCTGGACCACCTGGACCATCAGATGAACCATCTCCATCAAGTGAACCAGTTCAACCATCTGAGGAACCTCAACCATCTGGACCACCAAGTTCTCCAGTTCCTTCAGAAGATCCACAACCTTCTGGACAACCATCAGTAGCTCCATCTGATGAACCATCTCCTAGTTCACCACTTCCTTCTGATGAACCTCAACCATCTGGTCCACCAAGTCCACCAGGACCACCAGGACCACCAACTCGTCATCCTCATCATCATCACACTCATCCACCTCCACCAACTCGTCGTCCAGGACCTCCAGGACCACCAACCCGCCCACCAGGACCACCATCCAAACCACCACATCATCATGGACATGGACACGAAGAAATTCAGTTGTAAATAATATATTTCGAATTTTTCTGTATAAAAATTGTGTGAATATTGTACAAAAATGAATTGTTCCAGTATAGAATTTCTTGTGTCATTTCTTTCAAGTCTAGAAATCAATCCTTATTGGTGCAATGAACCAAAAGAAGTTGGTGTTTCAAAAAAAAGTCAAAAGTACTTCAAATAGTGTCTGTTTGTTGTGGCTGGATGTTTTTAAAAAAACTATGAATGAAAAAGGGATATTCAATCGTGTTCAGACGGCAAAAAAGATGTATGTTGGTATTGGTTTCAGAAAAAGATATGATCTTTTTGAGATATAAAATTGATACGACTTTGATTCGGACCATTCATTATTTACTTTTGGCTTCATGAACTCTGAAAAAAAAAAACGCTTTTTGTCATTGATTCAGTTACGGAGAATAGAATATCAAATGTTGTGTTGCCGTTTCAAAGCAGCAGTTCGAAAAACTCTTGTCAAGCAACTTCCAGTGATATTTGTTACATTTGGAAAGATTGACTAAAGAGATGGTAAATGTTTTTAGTAATGAACTCGATTCTTCAAAACATCTCTCTTGATCTCTAGAGGTTCCTTCTGCAGGAATCTTTCCTTATTACTGTACGTGTTTTCATCGAAGTCACATGATATTTTTAACGTTGGTTTACGAATCGGAAGCTTATCAATTTCAACCTATTCTCTTATCAATTTGAGCTGGGCGTAGAGTGTGAGTGGGTGTGTTTGATCCTAAAGAAAGACCAAAGTTTGAGAGGGTTGATGGATAATTACAGGTCAATGAAATAATTGAGGGAAACACTGGAACACATTTCACTGTAAAAAGAAACAATATAAACTGACGTCAGTTGAACTGTTTTTGAAAAGATGCAAAGCTCAGTCTCGAAGCGACTTTTGAATTTTTGAACAGAATTCCAATATTCTTCTGAATCAAGAGCACTTTAGAATTCAACACACTTTGGAGGTCTTCCTCCGCAGCCTTCGTGATTAGAATTGATATTTTATTAAAATAGAGTCTTTATCGATCCCAAAAGTTCGTGGTTTTATAGTTTCTGCACATAACCTTTTTAGCAACTCGAAATCTACTATCTTATTTTCTGACGAATTATGCTTTTAGCGTACTTTTTCCGTCAAAATTGTCGCATTGGATAACAGTTTTTGCCAGAGAAACATATAACACCAGAACAACATGAATAGTTTACCACACGCTCTTCACGTCATCCACCTATTCACAAAAATTCATTGACATAATTGTCAGATTGTCATTGACAATCACAAAACCTATGTGGGTGTTATTCACTATCCTGCTCGTCACTAAATTCCACCTTATCATTCAATTTTTTCGACCGATTGCCTTCCCGATAAGCAAGTAACAAACAAAAAAGGCGGAGCTTGGAATGATGAGCCGGAAGACGGTCATGTGAATGAACAGAAACAACCAGTATATAAGAAGGAAGAGCTGGAATTTCAAATCATCAGCTCCTTCTCTTTCTTCTTGTTATTTCTCATACAATCCTCTCATTTTTCAGAATGAAGCTGAGCATTGCAATTCTTTTTGCCCTAGTTGGGGCTGCTCTTGCTGCACCTCCAGGACACCATCATCATCACAAAACCAAAGCACCTCATCCACATCGAGCAACCACATTTGCTCCAATTACCGACTCCCCAATCATTGGATCTTCTGCTGAACCGAATATTTCATCGGATGCTCCACAATCTTCTGATGAACCATCAGGACCACCTTCTTCTGCACCAAGATCCAAGGCAGAAGCAGAACCATCTGATGAACCAGAACCATCCGATGAGCCTCAACCATCTGGACCACCTGCACCATCAGATGAACCATCTTCATCAAGTGAACCAGTTCAACCATCTGAGGAACCTTCCCCATCTGGACCACCAAGTTCTCCAGTTCCTTCAGAAGATCCACAACCTTCTGGACCACCGTCAGTAGCTCCTTCTGATGAACCGTCTCCAAGTTCACCAGTTCCTTCTGATGAGCCACAGCCATCCGGTCCACCAAGTCCACCAGGACCACCAGGACCTCCAACTCGCCACCCTCATCATCATCACACTCATCCACCACCACCAACTCGTCGTCCAGGACCTCCAGGACCACCCACCCGTCCACCAGGACCACCATCCAAACCACCACATCATCATGGACATGGACACGAAGAAATTCAGTTGTAAATGAGTTTTTTGATTGTAAATGTTGTGTATACATATAGAAAAAGTTGTAAAAATTGTACAAAAATGAAAGAGTTTTAATGGAGATTCTTTATGTTCCAACTTGTTTTTGAGCCAGAACAAAGGCTGCAATAAAATGAAAGAGAAGGAGAAAAAGAAAGATAAAAAGTGATCAGATCAAAAACACATTTTCCAAAATTTGTTCATGAACGATTTACAGCTTTTTGATGAAAAATGAGAGGATGAGAGATCAAAAATGAGAAAGTGAGGGTGAAGAAGTTGAACCACGTTTGAAACAAAAAGAGCTTGAAACTGTTTTGTAGGTATTCATCATAAAAGTTATTTCTTACTAGTCTAAATAGAAGAATATTTCCCTCTCTTTGGTTTCAATACAAACCTAACTCCTCGAGCTACAGTACCCCACATGAACTCCAAGAAAAAAACAAGACACAGATCCAGAATGAAAGAGGATATCCCGATGAATAATTGATAAAATCAAAGAAAATTGGGAAAAAATCCGAAAGAAAAACAGATAGATGTTGTCTCTGAATCGTTTAGATTCAACAAGAAATCAAACGAGACATTAAAAAAAGAGACGGAGAGGCCAAGTGTCGTAAAGTTTGGGGAGCAGAAATGAATGAGTTTGTTCGTCCTGAGGATGATGAGATTCCTCTGCGTCTCTTCTTCTTACACACTATTTCCATGTCAGAACCAATTGTCATCACGTTCGAAAAAGAAGAAAAATGAAGAAAAGAAACATTTCTGGGGACGAGAGAAACATGACGTGGTCAGCAACAATTTTGAAAAATGTTGAATTTTTGTTATTTCTTATCATTTCAGTTCGATTGGATACACGAATTTCTTCACGAATGGATGCTTTTGTAAGGGTTTTCGTCTCTATTAGAAGTAGGGTTGTTGTTGGTGACCAAAACCAATTAATTGGTACCAATGGTTTTTCACGTTTCGGTTTAAAAAACCAACATTTCTTAATTGGTTTTTTTAGACCAATCTAGGAATTCAAATTGTTGTTGAACACCAATGAATTGGTTTGAACTATATTTTCGTTTTTTCAAAAAGTACGCAAGACAAGTGACAATTAGGTGCCGATGGAGTTCAAAAACATAAATATGTCTGAAAAATTGTTTACCTTGCCATGGAACAGTTATTTTTGGTTTATAATGTTTAAATGTGATACAGTTTCATCTTTTATTACCCAAAAAAAATTTTGAAACTTTTTTTTCTGGAAAAATATCAACTAAAAATAGTGATTGGTCTTCAACACCAATCTACAAAACGGTATTGGTGACCAATACCAATTTCCAAATTGGTGTTGGTCACCAATGCCAATTTGGAAATTGGTAAAGGTCACCGTGAAAAACCTTTTTTAACAACCCTAATTTAGAAGAGCATCAAAATGAAGGGGAATCCTGTTTTGAGAGCACCTCTATTATAAAAGCACCGAAGTGATATTTCAGGCGAAAACCCGTCTCGAAGCAATTTTCAATGGGAAGAAAGTGCCGCCAGCGGATCTTGTTGAGACTTTCGATTATATTGTTACGGTCAAAAAAGAGGAAGGAGTAAGAGAAAAGAATCTATAAAATCGAATTTAAAAATTACTTCAGCTCGGTCTGGATTTAAAAAATTTGATGATTATCAATATGACTTTCAATAGTCCTTGTAATGTAGGTTTCTGAGAAATACCGTAATCTGATCTTGTTTTTCTGTTTTTCAGGGTCAAGTCAAGGTGGGAGATGTGTTACTTTGTCTAAATGGAACACAAGTCACTGGACAAGATAAAGTGGCAAAGTACTCTGAAAACTGTTCTTGGTCTTTGAATTATTTGATTTCAGATTAATTCAAACAATATTCAATGGACAATTAACTACTAAGGTGTGCTCAATTCCATCTGCTCTCTCTAAATAACTCTTTCTTTTCCAGATGACAGTCAAAGTAATGCGTTTCAAACGACATATAAGCCGTCCGGCGACGTTTCCACCAATTTCGAAACGCGAAGGATTTACAACAGATACTCTTGTTCTCTACAATTTGAAAGGATATTTGCATTTGGGATTGGATATTAGAGAATTGGAGGGAAAGGTTTCAAATATCAGAACAGATTGAAGTTGTAATTGAGAAACTTTTTAGCTGATCGTTTGTGATTTCGTGGAGAACTCGTTGGCAGATATCACTTTCAGTTTGGGAGAAGCAATTCTGGATATAGATGGAGAGAAGATTACCACGTGTACATCGGTGAGTATTCTGAAAGCATTTTGAACTCTATATGTTAGCGAAACAAACATTTCACAAGTTTCTTTTAGTTCAACGATCGTCTCCGAAAATCGCTGGAAATCCGGAACTTTTGCCTAATAACTGTTGAAATTCCATCAACTGATCCACTGAAAAACCTCCTTCGAAATCAAATAACAAAAGCGACAAAAGACGGTCCGAAGTCAAATAAACTACCACAAGATGCAGCTACATATGCAACCGAAGGGATTACTGTATTCAAGAGTTGTTCAAATAATCCATTAAAATCCATTTGGTTAGGAGATAAGTCAGTTCTTTTTTTCAAGTGAAGCATGTTATAGATGATTTAATTTCAGACACAACAAGACAAGTGAAAGTGCGAATCGTCTGAAAATGGATGAAAAAGTCAAAGAGACCGATGTGCCGACTGGATGGAATTCTCGACTTTTTGTTAGGGTTAGAAGATGTCTTCTGATCGTTTAACAGAACATATTCTTCATTTTTCAGCTCCCACCAATGAAAACTGTCGAATCGGAAGCTCTTCCTCAATGAAACTGATTGATACTTGATTGAGATTTTTGAATACAATAATTTATTGAAATTTACAAAATATACAGAGTAAAAAGTAAACAGGGCAAGCTTAATTTACATAAATACATCAATTTACAAATTGAAATCCTCGGAAATTCAAAATGATTTAGAAATTGAATGGTGGTGGAGATCCAGATCCTTCTGGGCCATCAGAAGATGCCACTCCTGAAGGTCCGCCGGATGGTCTTGGTGGCTGTCCGGATGGGTAGAAAAATGCTGGTGGCTCTCCACTAGGTGGTTGTCCGGATGGTCGTGGTGGACCTCCAGATGATTGAAAATCCGATGAATCAGATGGTGCTGGTGGTTCTCCACTTGGAGCTACTTCTGGAGCTTCAGAAGGTTTCGATCTTCCGAAAATCCATTGGAAGAAAGATGATGGAGCTTCAGAAGGAATTGGTAGTTCCGATGGTTTTGGTGGTTGTCTGGATGGATGGAAGAACACTGGTGGTTCTTCACTTGATGGCTGTCCAGATGGTGGAGCGCCTGATGCATCGAATCCTGATGGAGGTCCGGATGGCTCTCCAGTTTCAGAAACAAACGAAGAATCAGAAGGAGCTTGAGTTGGTGGTGGTGGTCTGGATGGACGTCTTGGAAGTCTTGTTGGTTCTCTAGAAGAGTCAAGATTCAGGCCTTCGGATGATGGAGAATCAGTTGAATCAAAAGATCCTGGGGCTCCTGAAGATTTAGGTGGCTGTCCGGATGGTGGGGCACCGGATGGTTCGAATCCAGATGGAGGACCGGATGGCTCTCCAGTTTCTGAGATGAATGAAGAATCGGTAGTTTCCGAAACGCCAGATACCGGAGATCTCGATGGAAGTGGAAGTCTGGTTGGACGTGGTCCTCTAGATGGGTGAGGATGTGGTGGATGAGGAGGTACTGAAGGTGGAGCTACGGATGATGGAGAATCGGATGAATCAATTTGTCCTGGAGCACCAGATGATGGTTGTTCGGAAGGTTGGAATGCTTCTGGAGGAGGACTGCCAGATCCTTCTGGAAGATCTCCAGGTGGTCCGGAAGTCTTTGGAGGATCCGATGGATCTATCGCATAGGCGGAGAAGACCAAGACCAGCACTCCGAGAACTTTTTGATTCATTCTGAAAATGAAGAGATGAAAAAAGAAAAAAAAAGAATTTAAAAGTTTAGAAGGAAGAAAAGAAAAACTGATTGAAAGCTGAATGATTATCCTGTAATTTCCCTAACTTTTATATTAGCTCCTCTCAATGTGATCATTTGACACTGCTCCCTAATATTAAGGATCCACCCACAACATCAAAGTTCTTCAACACTTCCATTTCTTATCAGTGGTTAACAAAACACTTTCAAACGACTGTTTTTCAACTGATAACACTGTTTCAAGCGTAAATTTGATGTCAGAGTTGGGACTTCCCCCTTAGCTTCCTGCTGAAAGTGCTGCTTTTCATGTGGTCTCCATCAATAAAGTAACTTTTCAGTCAACAATTTATCGTCATGCCCTTTTTTACAAATAATAATAACACATATGTTTATGTGCTCATAGACCGTTTTTGTAAATATTTGTTAGAGGTTATTCTATTTTCAGAACATGATTCATTGTTGTAAGCTGTAAATTAGAAGTCCACAAGATGGTTTTTTTTTTAGATTCTCAATTTATTCACTATTCTTTTCTAATTGAGTTATTTTCCCACATATTTTCAAATACATTTGTATCAAATCGGTTTATTTCAATCATGTTTTAAGAATTTTCAAAATCTGAAAAGGAAATTCACGGTCATAATAAGAAAGATGAATGCCATAAAATTCACATAGAGTAAGTTAGGATATCATTAATTTCCATTTGATTGAATTATCCAGGCTATTAGCCAGGCGAAAAAAATTATCGTATTTAGTCAATGCATAATTGAATGCGTATGAGAAAATGAGAACAAACATTAATTCGAAAGGCATTGGGAACTCCAAAAAAAAAACAATCATTCAATTCAATTATCACATGGATTTGACCCGGGTATCGTTCCAGCATATCAACAAAACCTGCCGCTCTACGCTACGCGACCGGGAAAGCGTGTGGATTAAAATGTTTACAAATGATGATTATTAACAATGGAACGAATGTTGCAGTAATGAAGATGAAAAAAACGAATTCATTGCCATCGAAATCTTTTATCCAGCATTCCTGACAACATTCTGGACATTCCGTGCAACAACCCTCAGCATAAACGATATCGCAACTTTTTAAGTTGAGCTGAAACAATTCAAAATGATTTTTCTGAATAGCCAGTGAAACTTACATATTTGTAGACGAAAGTATTATTATGATAACTTTTCTTCAAATTCGAACATATTCTAGATTTCTCCGATGTTTCTTCTTTGGGAGGATCATCATATACTCGTACCAAACCAACGCAAGTTTTTTCAATATTCCCATGATTTCTAAGGAATCGAAATTGAACTTTCCCAATTGTGGAGTTAATGGAATTCAATGATAGATTGCATAATTGTTCTTGTCCTATTCCATCAGGCTCATATTCACAGTTTTTGGCGATCGTTTTCCATGTATCACAGTAGTAATCAAGACAAGCCTGAAAGCATTCATTCAATTATTCCTCAACAGGAAAGGGTCCTTAGGGATAACTCACCACAACATCATAGATCTTTGGTGCATCATCTGGAATCGTACCATTCCATTTCGAGTGTTGATATGATATAGCAGTGATGTTGACATATTTTGCTAGATTTACAGTGAGAACTGGATTCTTTTCATAAGTACACCATGCTCTATTTGCTGGTGGATCAGGACGATCAAGCAATACAAGGTCACTTTGATCCCATCCAAATATAGGATTCAGATTGGAACTTGAAGATCTTGTTTTATCAAGAACAGCCCCGAGCATGTAACTGGCTACATTGATACGAGTAAATGAAGTGTTTAGTTGGTTAACTTGGGGTTTTGAAACTAACGAAACTGGAGATTGCAATGGGATAGTAGGGTTTGGTGTACTCTCAACTAACTCCACTGGTTTGACTTCAACTTCTTTCAATAATTCGTTCAAAACATCTTCCATTTTCTTCACTCCTTCATTCTGTGACTTTGTTTCTGATTGATTCTTCGAATTGATAATGTCTTTTCCGCTGACTTGTTTTTGAAACTTCTCAAATTGGGCTTGAAGAGTCGTTATCTGAAATTGGAAATTTTAATCATTAACGTTGAAAAAATTTGTTTACCACTGTATGAGTTTCTTGAGATTGTGAGGAAATTCGGTATGTATTGATGAGAATTAGCACAAGAAAGATGAAAAACAATGCTTCTAAAACCATGTAGTCACGAAGTTTATGTTTCAGATATTGCCGCCTAAAAATAAATGACTAATTAAAAAATAATAAGATGATATTATTGATCTCTTACCAAACATGCTTTTCCACAGCGGGTTCTTGAACTGAGAATGATTCTCTTTTTCGTAAACTGTTGGACTCTGAAGAAACATCTGAACCATAGGCAGATTCAATATCCCTATGAAGCTGTCTATCTTCGTTCATTTTACTTTTAGTGCATGGCAAGCGTATGGATCTGAACAGCAAGACATTGCATTTTTTTTATATGAAAAACTCAGAACTCGCAAAGGCAAAGGAATCATTGTACATAACTAGGAGGTCCCAGTAACTCGGAAAAGAGGATGCTTGCTTTTGCTCTCTAAGTCTCTTTCTTCTGTATACTCTATCAATCACGTGTTTCATTTGAAGGAAACCTCATCGTAGGGAGGCCCCACTATGCGCATTCAGTCTGGTGGAGAGATGAGTAGAAAAGATACTCGGATGACTATCAATCTATTGTAAAACGCAAAACAGAACATACCGCTACCGACTGCGGTCAAAGAATTCTATTGCAACCTCAATGTGTCTGAATATGTGTATGACAGAACAGTTTATATCAATAACTTTTCGAGAATTGCCAAGATCAATAAAAGATATTATTGAAAGCCAAAGTAAAGAATAGGAAAGACCACACAATTAGATTCAAGTGGAGCCAGTTAGAATGGAACTGGAACGGAGACCTTGGGAAAGCCAGAATACTGAGCAAATGATGCCTAGATGTCTAAGACTGTGTAAAAACACATAAACGTTCTCAAAAATCTATAATTATAACACATGAAAGAACCGTGAAAATGGAACAAGTGGAAAATGAGATACAACTCCTCACACATTTAAAAGAAACTACTCAATTTTGAGTAGATTTGCATGGTTATTTTATGAAGATAATAAAAGATGATGCATAAAATGGCAATTAAACACGGAAGCCATAACGGAGTAAGTCCAAGTATCACAGCATCATCCAATTTGTTCCAATCTTTTATTGAACATTCTTGGCAACATTCCGGACATTCGTCACAACATCTCTTTGAATACAAAAATGTGCAATTCTTGAAATCCCACTGAAAAGTATTCTAATGGGATATAGACTCCTATTCACAATTCACTTACGTAGCTGTATGTTAGGTAGTTGTGATGATAGTCGTTCTTCAATTCTGAACACTGTTCCGCATCGTATAATGTTCTTTCTTTTTCTTTTGGAGCTTCAACGGAATCAGTATATACTCTCACCAAAGAAACACAAGTTCTTTCACTGTTTCCGTGGTTTCTACGAAAAAGAAACTGCACTTTTCCGATTGTGGTGTTGATGGAATTAGTTGGAACAAGGCAGTATTGTTCTCGTTTTCCTACTTCATTTTTAAAATTTTTGTACTCGCAATTCAAAACAAGAGGCTTCAGTTTTTCACAGGAATAGTCCAAGCATGCCTGAAAACAGATTCAGTTTTGAGACGATCAGATGAGAAAACTTACAAGAACATCGTATGTTTCCGGCATATCGTCCAGGGAAGATCCATCCGAATGTTGATAAGAAACTGCGGTTGGTTTAACATACTTGGCTAGGTTCACAGTAAGAATTGGCTCTTTCTCATAAGTACACCATGCTTTGTTTGCTGGTGGCTCAGGACGATCAACTAATACCATACTACTTTGATCGTATCCAAAGAATGGATTGAGACTTGAACTGGAAGAACGAGAGGTATCGATTGTGGCGCCATCGATAAAACTGGCTGCATTGAATTTAGTGAGAGTGTTTTCTTTTACGAAGCTTTGAATATTTGGAGAAGTAGAAGCAGACTTCGAATGATCAGTTTCTGTTAAAACGTTTGGTTTCTCGATATTTTCAGCCACAATGACAGGTTTCACTTCGACTTCTTTCAATACTTGAACCAACATTTCTTCTATTTTCTTATTATCTGTTTCAGTTTTAGTTTTCAAGCCACTGAAATCTTTTCCAAGAACACTTTTTTGAAAAGAGATGAATTCATCTTGAAGATTTCTAATCTGAATATGAACGCATGAGATGCATTATCAGAATTCTAAACTACCATAAACTGAGTTTCTTCATTTCGAGAGTCGAGACGAATATAGGTCACAAAAACACCGAACAGGATCAGCATTAACAAGCCTTCTATAACCAAATGATCGCGAATTCTACTTTCCCACCGTTCGTACCTAAAAAATAGTTGATGAGGCTTGTGAAACAATTTCACATCTAGCATTAAATCTTACAAATAATGTTGTCAGTAGCCAGGGAAAATATAGAGAAAGCTGCTCAGTTACAGATTTTGAATTATGCATTCTCACTTACCAAACACATTTTTTCTTCTCGTTTTGTAGAGTGAATCGATGTTTTCCGATGGTGAACTGTGATCCGGAAACGGTTTCTGACCCGTACGCCGATTCGACATCCGTTTCAGATGATTTAGCTTCATCCATTCCAAACACTTCAGTAAATTTTCTAATAAACCCAGAATAAAATGTAGAACTACTCTAGAAAAAAATATTTTGACTCAAAACAAAATCGATAAAAATAAAAGGCAGGGATTTAAGAATGAGACAAACTTGATGCAGAGGGTCTGTTTTGAACTGCAGTGCTCCTAATTGCAAAGGACCCTCCACCAAGGAGCGTATTTGCATATTTCTCTCTTCCTCTCTTCTCTCCTTTATTCTTTGCAACACATCTTTCTGCTAAGAGAGAGCTCTGTAGTCAGATTAATTGAGGCATCACAAAAGTACTAGGAGACCCTGGGCAGATAAAACATTCGAAAAAGTGTATCAGAATTTCTCAAAATGT
>GL380021.1:350197-366145 GCA_000143925.2 Caenorhabditis brenneri
CTGATTTGAAACAGAGCGTTTTCCGAAAATAGAACTTTCTAGGTCTAGTGTAGACTACAAGCCTAGCATCTCAATCCGATCTCATTTTTATTTTTTCTATTTTCAGAGCTGATTGTTTCACAACTGATACCTTCCGAGAATGTCTGAAACTATTCTCTCCACGACGTCATACGAGGCATGTTCGGCCGAGATTCCAAATTATTGTATGAAACCTCACTTCAAGATTAGCAGCATCGTTCGTTTTTATCATATTTTATTAGAATTCCCCCATAATATTTTCACTTTTTTTTTCAAAAGAAACATATCCCGGGTTTGAATTTTTCTCTGTAAGAACTCCGCCATTTTTGAACTTGTATTCCTCAGGATTCTTGCTTGATTTCACTACCTCTCATCTCTTTCTCAGTTCCTCTCGTACCTTAACTTTTTTCTGATTTTCCGGTTTAATTTTCGCTAGATTCTAGAGCTATCTCTTTCTTTCTTGTTGTCTCCCCCTTGTCAAAAAACAATTCTTGTCTTCTTACCGGTCAAAAAGTTCGCGCCCATTTCCAATTGTGATATTACGTGATTTTTGAAATTCCCTCTCCTTTCCCCAGTCTCTTGCGTTGTTAGTTCGGAAGATCTCTTTGAATTCCTTCCCTCAGTTTCAAAAAATATGAATAAATTTTTGTTCGGACCTTCAAAAAGAAATTTCCTTGGAGAATTTGTAAAAACAAAAGCAAAAACAATGAGGGACCATCGGCCATCTGTCATCGGAAAATGATGAAGAAGAACAGCGGAAGTCGTTTGCACATGAAAAGAAATATGGGCGAAAAAATCAAGGAAAAAAAGTCTAGACGTCATTGTTTTATTGGGTGGATAGAAGAAATAAAAAATAAGGGAAAGAACATCGTCAAAACTTTCGAAATTTTGTGTTTTGAAGGCTCAGAAATCAAATGTTTGGAAGAATAAAATCTGAGGAAGATAGTTAGAAACGGAAGGGAATAGTTTTTAGAAGAGGAAGGTAAAATAGGTTTTGTGAGAAGAAACTAAAAATAATCACTTCCTTAGTTCCATAAAATCGAAAACTCTGATCATCCTAGGGTGAGTAGAATATGAAACGAATTCTATTTTGACTGTTGCTATGATTCCAGGTAAATCTTATAACGACAGTTCAGTTAGAAGCTGTATAAATGATCATGGTGATGACCATAATACTGTCAAATACCAAATGTTCTGAATATTTTGTTTTTTTTTGTCTTTCTAGATAGTTTGTTTAACATTAAACATTATAAATGGAATCTTGTTCCATTTCCGGGAAGAAAATGTTTCACCAGATGAGTGCTCCATTTGAGCACTTTCTCTTATGAAATCATTTCTAACCAACCTTCTTAGACCACTTGACTCTAAAGTTCTCATTTGTATTTCACGGTGAAATATCTCCATTCTTCACATTCTGTAATCCTAAATTCCTTTGGAACCTATCTTTAGGCATTAACAACATTGAAAAATCGTAAATTCCCAAATGAACATTTCTAGGAACCTGTCACAATTCAGAACAGAAAATGCTCACTTGTTTAGCTGATCACACGTGGAGCAACACAAAATACGCCTGCTTCTCCAGGAAAAAATGCATCGTTATTTAGTGAATTTAAATTCAATTCTTTTACTCTCTATTTCTAAAAATACTTCCGTTTCTTTTTCAGATTCACCCCCGCTATTTTTGTTGATGATGGGACCAAAATTTGATGCTTGTACGAACAATTTGTTGTGATGGTCTCCAAATAACTCTTCAGTTTTCGATTTTCAATTATTCCTACGCATTCTTTTTTGCTTGTGTATTTTTTTATTTTGCTCTTCTTGCTCCTTACCCACTGCCACCTCCACCACCCCTACTATAATTTCAGAATTCCCGTGATGACGTTAATGCGGAGAGCAGTAAATGAGTGGTGAATCCACGTTGATTCCTCATCAAACCCCCCACGCTCCATATTCATTTTCCTCATTGTTTTCGTGTTGTGTCTGTACTTTTGTTGTTCAAGATCGTCTAGATCGGGAAGTTATTTGTATCGTGTTATTCATGCTGCAGAATTGGCTCTCTCCAGATGAATTATTGCGGAAACTGACTGTTGAGCTTTAAAATAAAATGGTTGAATTTTGGGCTGTTGGAAATCACACGGGACGTTAATTCAGTGATGACTTCAGTGCTTTCGAAACCTTAACCTGATTCAGAAACTAAAAAAAAACTAAAATCCTTCCGAAAGTGTAAGGTCATTCCCTGATGATCTTAACATGGATATTTTGAATTTGGAATCACTAAAAAATCCAAATAAATCTTCCTAAAACGGCATTCTGTCAATTGAAATTGAGCGGAAAGAGCCTGAAATCAAGGAGGAAGAAAGCCTAAAATCGGAAACTACAGCCTTTCAGAAGGCGATGTATCAAACGGAATACTCGTTATTTTCAACTGAAATCGACCAGAAAAACTTTTAGAAGAAACCACAGAGTTTTTTGGATAAAGGGAACAATTGGTCGAATAACTATATCAAAAATCAGGTCAAGATAAGGAAAAAGTGATGTGACTTTGCATTGTTTGAATATAGAACAGATTCCTAGGAACATAATTTTATTCCTCTAAAAAAAGTTATTGTTCCTCCTTCTTCCCCTTATTTTCCCTTTATCAAGTACCACCCGAATAAGGACAACCGTCATTATCCAGACTTAAAAACCCACAAAACAACTTCTTTATGATCTGTTCGCCTCCTTTATACTGATCTAATCCGAATCAGTGCAACACAATGTGTGCACACAAAAACAACTTCATTGGACACCTGTTTATGTAGATTTGCGTGTGTGCAGAAGAGATGTATACTGATGTCATTAATTGAAAAGTGTCTGAAAAATTAAATTGGAGCATCAGCTGAGCTGTCAGTCATTAGCTACTTTCTCTCGTTTACTGGTAATTGTTGCGAACAAAAACAAACACACACTCAAATAGATTATGAAACAAAGAATTCTTTATTTTAGGATGATGAACTTGGAGTGAATTGAAGAACAATAAAACAAAAGTCTAACATTGATGTGACAGCTGATTTTTGCATAAACGTCATCAAAGCACAAAATGCGAACAGTTTCATTCTGATTTGTGAAAATTGCAAACAATCTGAAAACGACCATCAGACGGCATATTCCAGGTAAGGCCGCAGTTCGAACTTCAGTGATCTATAAGAATATTGCTTGATTGCTGACTAATCACAATATCTAATATTATTGTTTATAAATAGAAAAATAATTACTAATCATTTTTTTTACTATGTCTCGTGAGAATGAAAAGGTGGAAATGCAATAGTATTGCAGGTGAAATTTGCTTCCAAACCTTACTACGAATATCCTGATCAGGTTTCTTCGGACTAAGAATGTGCAAGTTAGTATTCAACCAGTCGGTGGCGCCGCCTTCGGCGGCTCACCTCCTTTTTGTTCGTCGCTGCGCTCCTCAATGGGGGGGGGGGGGGGTTAATTTTTTTAATCATTTTTGATCATTGGGCAGTGATGCACCCTAAGCCTTCTTCCTGTTCCAAAAATGTTGCTAATTTAAAATCCCTCCAAAAAATTTGAAAATTCGAATTCCTGCCAAAATAATCAAATGTTCTGACGTTTCTGGGAGTTTCTAGAAATTTCTGGAAGTTCTGGAACATTCTAGAAGTTTCTGGAAGCTCTGGAAGTTTCTAGATGTTTCTGAAAGTTTCTAGAAGATTCTGGAAGTTTCTAAAAGTTTCTGTAAGTTCTGGAAGTTTCTAGAAGTTTCTGGAAGTTTCTAGAAGTTTCTGGAAGTTTCTAGAAGTTTCTGGAAGTTTCTAGAAGTTTCTGGAAGTTTCTAGAAGTTTCTGGAAGTTTCTAGAAGTTTCTGGAAGTTCTGGAAGTTTCTAGAAGTTTCTGGAAGTTTCTAGAAGTTTCTGGAAGTTTCTAGAAGTTTCTGGAAGTTCTGGAAGTTTCTAGAAGTTTCTGGAAGTTCCTGAAAGTTTTGGTAGTTTCTAGAAATTTCTGGAAAGCGGGAGAATGTTCTGGAAGGTTATCCATCCAGAGCTTGCCAGTTGAGTTTTCGGAGTACCGTAACTACCGTAATCCTACAGTAATCTCCACCATTTTTTGTTGGTGTACTATTGGGGTCCCTTAGATAGTACATGCAAAAAATGGAACAATTCTGAGCACTTTGAACCCGTTTTCTAGCAATTGTTGAGTTATATGGTTACTGTAGCTACCGTAATCCTACATTAACCCGTGCTCCAAAATTTATAGAATTGAAGCGCTCGGTGACCCATGACTACATGCCATATATGATAGGAAACGGTCGAGGGGTTCAAAAGTTATTCAGTGATACGTGCTGGACAGACACACACACACACACACAGAGCTATTCCTTTAGTATATAGAAGAGATAGTTAACTCTCTAAAACAGGTGGAACGAATGATGCTCAATGAACAAACGTGCCAAACTGGCGCCCTTTCTCAACCTCTTCACCTGGATCTTGAATGAAAATGTTGCAGTAAATTATTTCGTTCTTACCCGGATATCTTGTGAGCCGTCTCCAATGAAATCATACATTTGATCTTCGGAATATCGAGATTGTTTCGGTTTGTGATAGAAACGAGTCCCATTGAATCGAGTGAGGCAATCTAGGAATGACAACGTGGGATTTTGTGTTCAGTAGAGTGACAACTACTCTATTTTCAGATTATTCGTTATAATTTGTTTTCAATGGTTTCTAGAACTAAAACTTGATGACATAGATTGTCAAAAGGACGTTCTAAAAGAGGAAGCAAAAAACCGAAATAAAAAGAAACCAAAGAACAAGGGACCTTCCTTACCACATTTTTCAAATCGAATCCACTTATTTTCTCTTCATTCAACTTCAAAAGCGTCTCATAAATACAAATGATTCGCTGCAGCTCTGCAGCTTTTGGTCCAAGTTCTTTCGTTGCCAAACGATTCTCTTCTGCACGTAATTCCCTTTTCTCTGAACGCTTGTCTCTTCCGTGATTCTAAAAATGGAAATTTAGTAGAGAACAACAAAAAAATTGAACTCGGTACAGAAAGGACAAAGTTGTTGTCTTGTTGGTTTGATGGCTTAGAAAGCGAACGAGTGGGAGCAAGAAACGGAAAAACAAGAGAAAAGCCAAGAACGGGAGCACAGGGAACGTGCAAACTCATGATTAATACTGACATACTTTGACGAAAAATCGACTATCTGTTTGTGGAGGATTGTTGCTGGCACAGTATGCGGCGATTAGGAGATATCTGGAAAAAAAACTAATTATGTTAAATTGTTGGGAGAAGCGTATGATCAGGACCAAGAATTTCACTGCAGAAAAGGGAGAAATGACTGAAAAAAAAACTGAATTATTGCTAGATTGGTAGCTGGTAGTTAAGAAAAATTGAAAAATTAAATATATTTCTCGAATTGGAACTGCTCGGCTGATCTGTCTCTATCAAGAAATAATATCAGTTTTTACTAGATACCTCATTGCTCGTGGCATGGCTTCAAAGCTTCCGTCATTTTCCTTTGCTTGTTGTGCTGAACTATTTCCGAGCTTTTCTGCCGATGCTGTCAGCAAACTATCCTTGGCTAATAACGGATCAAATTTTTCACTAGTGCGTTTTTCTCTGTATGCATCCCATGCTTCTGAGATCTGAAATTGGCAATTCAGGAAAAGTTGTTCTGAAAAACTCACTATCGCGAGAAGTGTATTGGGTGAATTACAAAACATGAATAGAGATTGAATGGCAACGTGGAGAAACTTCGAGTCTATTGACGGATTTGCTCGGGATATCAGTCTTTCTGTGGCGTCTGAAAACGCATGAAAACGTCTTTGAATTTTGGTAGGAAAAAAATCAACCTATCGAAGGTGTGGCAATGTGGAATTCAACAGTTGAAAGATGGATTAGATTGGTATGATAGTGGAGAAAACATGAAGGAGCACTTGTCACGAATCGAACAGTCATTTCATTGATTTCTTTATGTGAGCTGAGAAAGCATTCCATTGGAGCTGGAGGATAATTAACGATTGATTGCGCATTATTAAGGAAAATTAAAATTTTCTTGTTCTCTTCATTTGGCCTGTAATTGAATGAAATACTTTAAATGACAATGAATCAATGTTCTTACCATTCAGTTTTTGAATAAAGCTCATTGAAAAAGTTTTCAGCTTTATCGCCTTTAGCTTTGAATCCAAGACTTGATGCCAGGGATTCGAGGAGTAATTTGAGTGAGCCATCGGCATAGAGGAAGTCACCGCTCACACAAAGCTATAAAATTAGTCTACATTATAATCCTCAGCGTTGTTGAAATCGTTTCTAACCCAATTATCTTCTGGTTCACTTAAAATTTGACGAATCATTTCACTTCGACCACTTCCATCTTCTCCGAAGACATGAACATGTGAAATAACTCGAGCGCTATTGAAAAGAAGCATTCTCAATCGTCGAACTTGACTCTCATCCATTTTATTCTCTAAAATTAATTTTAACCTGAATTACACACAAATTGAGAAAGGTGAAATAGCAACATTTTCTGAAAAAGTTGTTCTTTCAAAAACTAATTTTAACTTAGCGGCGAAAAAGTGGGATTGCTAAACAACGCGGTGGCGGAATTTCGGCGTTTCGTACTACACCGCGAGTTTAAAATTGTGAGCAGACTCGACTGGAAATACTTTTTGATCTATTTTTGATAAACTTCGAGGCGGGAGTTTTTATAATTTCGAATAAAACATCACAAAACCGATTACCTTTTCTCAGTTCTCGTCGTTTTTGCCATTTTTGCGATTTGCACCTTACCCAGTCCACTACCTTATCTCATCTTCCACAGTTCTATCTTCGTTACTCCTTTACACTCTCTTTTTCATTGCGCACAGTGAAACTTCTCAGAAGTACACAAGGCTGCGTATATTTTTCCCATCATTCCGCCACCCCAGGGGGACTGCTTCGATCAATAGTCGGGGGAGGGAATAGCGCTCCATCGTGCGGTCACCCTGCGCGGAAGGTTCGAATAGAACACCATTGCGCATCTTTCCGCCTTTTGCCAATATTCTGTCCTTCATAGCTACGTGCGCCTGCATTTTGACATTTTTGTTTGACCTGCTGAATCCCAACATCCAGCATATCTATTTTATCGATGTTTCTAGGCATCACTTCTGAATTATTGAAATGAGTCTTATCCTAATTGAAACCTAACAGAACTATCTAAGAAAAGGTCATCAATTCACTTTTGAACTGTGGGCTTATGTTTTTTATTAGCATGTCTGTAAGATTTTTATGAGATAGCATTTCAATCTGGTCCAAATTAGCCACGAAGTTGTCAGTTTTAGCAGACTTCTTTTAACTTATTTACAAAATGTAACTTAGAGTTTACAAAATAATCCATTTAGTTGCGCTAAATTGCTCACCTTTTTCTCGTAAAAAGAATCATACTAATAGTAAGAGTGACAAGTTCCAGATCTGTTGAAACTAAAACTTTTCTTCTATTTGAATACCTAGGTAAATATAAGTCCCCTACAAAATCTGAATCCTGTTTCGGCCCACTTTCGGGTCAGCTTTCCAATGATTAATAGTATCGAAACCTTTCGGACGAATCTAGTCTGTCGAGACTGTCGCTAGTCTTTTCTTATGCTTCCGATAAGGTGTATTTTTTAAAGTTTTTTTCGTGAACTTCCTCCAACTCTTCGAAAAATTTCCGCGTGCTCCAGATAGATAGTATCCTGTTAGCATCTTCTCCCTCAGTTTCTAGCAAAACCCTAGTATTTCGCAAAAATGCTTACTTACAAATCTACTAACCAAGGTATTTTATCATTTCTCATTTCTTCTCGTTAAACTCAATGTCATTTAATTTCGTCAACGAAATGAATCTTGCAGCCAAAGGACTCGAAAATATGTTGCGGGCCAGCAACAACAACAGTAGAAGGCCTTCGAGTAATGTGGAGAAGGACAACGTGAAGGTGGGCCAAAGGGGAGCCAATGGTGCGCTCAAACCACTCAACCAGATAGGAAAACCAATTGTGGCCAAGCCAGTTGCCGTTTATGAGAAAAACGTCAAGGCGAAGCGAATCAATATCCAGGATAATGAAACGAAATGCCTCGAGGTGGCTGAAGATATATACAAGTATCTAGTGCACCACGAAAAGAAATATATTCTGGATGAGAATTATATGGAAGGTGGTGAGCCAACAAGCAAGATGCGTCGTATTCTCGTTGACTGGCTTGTTCAAGTCCATCTTCGCTTCCATTTGATCCCGGAGACGTTACACCTGACGATCTTCATCCTTGATCGTATTCTCGAAAAGAAAATCGTCCCAAAGGCCGATCTCCAGCTTCTTGGAATCTCAGCCATGTAAGATTATCTCTTTTTTTTCTAATCTCCAAACCAAACTTAGGTTCGTCGCTTCCAAGTTCGAGGAGGTCTTCATCCCAGACATCTACGACTACGAGTTCATCACCGAGAATACTTTCACCAAGAAGCAGATACTCGCTATGGAGCAGACGATCCTCAACGCCCTCGAATTCGACTTGTCGTGTCCATCGTCCCTCGTTTTCGCCCGTTGCCTTTCAAGAGTTCTCTCCGAGGATGAGTCCAAGCCTGTGGATCAGCAGGCATTTTATTATGCCTATAACATCAGCAAGTGCCTCGCGGAGCTTTCTTTCCTCGACTCGGTTGCTTCATGCGTCCCAAAGTCACACATCGCGATTGCTGCGATGATCATTGCCCTCAATGTTCATCCAGTGGAGGGAATTGAGCCAAAGAGAGCTGAGAAGGCTTGCATGTTAGTTGCTTTGTGTTAAGTGTATAAAATAAAATTGTTCGTTTCAGTGAGCAGCTTGGGGCTGACAAGGGAGAGATTGCCGACGCCGTCCTTCTTCTCGCTCAGGTTGCCTACAAGAATTTCAAGCACCCAAAGCTCGTCGCCATTAAGGTACATCACGAGCCGAAAGTTCTAGATCGCAATGAATTTTTTTCAGAACAAGTACCAATCGACCAAGCTTGCCCAAGCCTCGAACTTGTTGACCGATGAAGTTATGGAGAAGATCCACGACATGGGAAAGACCGATGAATAAATGGAACGAGCACTATTCTCTTGTCCACAATAAACCATGAAACATGCTACGTGTCCTTCTTCATCCCCCTCTCTTAAATCCTTCGTGTAATTCTTTCACCTCCTCATGTTAATCTATTCATTCCTCCCTGTCGTACTCGACATCCTTATCCATTTCTTACTGTTTCCAGTCGTCTCAAAGTTCTTCTGGTAACTTGTGGTTGTACATTGGTGAAAAATCGTTGAGCGACCAAACACCTTCCATTTTACCCAAACACTTTCGAAATTTCCAAAATTTTCCTAAATCTATATAACAGTTTTCGCGGCTTCCCTTTTTGTATTGATCTCATCTAATTATTATTCTGTTGACACTGTATCACGTTGTCTACTCTATGTTAAATAACTGGAGGGACCAAAAATTTTCCTGATGAAATCTGTGTGCTATTAAATTTGTTAAATGGAATAACATAAAGCTGTAACAAATATAACGAATATGACCCCCTTCTCGCATCTTCTGACGTCGTTTATGAATTCCAAATTAGTGACGCATTCTGGGAAATAAACCAGCAAAAAACGCAAAAATAAGCTAACGCACCGCCCCGTTTAACCTTGAATTTCAGAACACACCGGGGTCAAGTGGCTTTTCGGCCAATTATTCATCATGGGTTTTTGTTACAGCCTTACGGGCGGTCACTTCGCTAAAAATTTCGACGAAAAGTGTAATAATGACGGTGTTTATGTCTGCGTTTCTTCATTGGAGAACGACCTCGTAACGGGCCTTTAACGACTACAAAAGTGACCATCGGAAACGAGAATTCACACATTTTCATTTATTTTTGTGAAAACGAAAAATGGTTCGTAATTCGGTTCTTTTGATTCTTTCTCTAACTGCCACTTCTTCTGCTTTTCTTCTCGAAGGACTTGGATTGGGATTGGCACCACAGAGACCTCAACAATGTTGTTGTCAACCACCTCCACCACCACCTCCATGTGGAGGAGGATACGAAGCTCCACCTCCACCACCAAGATACGAAGCTCCTCCACCACCACCACCAATGCCATATGCATCTGGACCTTCTTATGCTGGATCATATGGATCTTCTGGACCATACAAGGCAAGATCCAAGAGATCAATGGAATTGAAGGCGTCGAGTGGAGATGTTTTGTGTAACAGTGTTCAAGTCAGAGATATTATTAAGAAAGTGAGTATTATCTCAATAGAAGGGCACCAGATAGAATGTTTGAGAACATGTATGAGCTGTATGCAGACAGTTTTCTATCATTAGCAAATACAAATCTAAAATTGTTACAGGGAATGACTGCTGATGAAAAAGAATCTCGTGAGACTGTCGTAGCTCTTCTGAAGGCTGAGATGGAACGTGAATATGTTGTCATCTGCTCCAAACAACACTTTGATTACCTCGCTTCTTCGGATTCTGACTTCTGCTCCGTCACCAACGACGCCGGAATCACTTGCTCTTCATTTGTCTTCTAAAAGAAGATAGATTTCATCTTTCAAATAGTCCCACGAATAGCCATAAATTTCATACCCAGCTGCAGAATCTCTCAGGAAACAATCTCAATGAAAAAAAAACTTTTTGTGTATGCATAAATAAATTGATTGAAAATATAATAAACGAGGAATAATTGATGATTTGAAGAACAAAAGGAATGCTCTCTCAAGTGTTAGAAGGAAGACTTCTTCAACGAAAAAGCAGTAGTTTTGTGAAGGAGAGTGTGAAGAGGTTGTTGTTGTTTGGTAGGAAATTTCGAGAAAATGTACTAGTTTTAGTAAATGAAGTCTTACAGAATGTTCTCTAATAGAATGGCATGTACGTGTTCCCATATTTTATGAGAAGACTACTCATGGAACTGTTAGCAGAAGAAAAGCAAAGCGTGAAAAATATTGTAATACTTTTGATAGATCTACGTGAACTGGTTTCCAATTCTAATTAAATCCAGAACAAAGATCTGGAGCACTGATAAGAAATTGGTATAAATAGAGCTCTCTTTCAATAGAATCTCCAACGAGTACTTCACTCCTTCATCAAATCGCCATGGCTCAATCCGTCCCACCAGGAGACATCCAGACCCAACCCAACGCGAAGATTGTCTTCAACGCCCCATATGATGACAAGCACACCTACCACATCAAAGTCATCAACTCATCGGCTCGCCGTATTGGATACGGTATCAAGACAACCAATATGAAGAGACTTGGAGTTGATCCACCATGTGGAGTTCTTGATCCAAAGGAAGCTGTTCTTTTGGCTGTGTCTTGCGATGCCTTCGCCTATGGACAGGAGGTTCGTTTCTTCAGATTCATTCGAAGTTCTCAATGATTACTTTTCAGGATACCAACAACGATCGCATCACCGTCGAGTGGACTAACACTCCAGATGGAGCTGCCAAGCAATTCCGTCGCGAGTGGTTCCAGGGAGATGGAATGGTTCGTCGCAAGAACTTGCCGATTGAGTACAATCCATAGAAGATGATGACGAGCATCTGAATAAATTGTGTCGTTTTATGAATTTGCTGGCAGCTGAAAAGTAATTGATTGTGAATTGGTTTATACAGGGTGCGGCCAAATTATTGCAACTCGAGTTGAACGCAGTGGTGAAGGCTTGAAAATTTTTTCTGCGTCTTCTATCTAACAGATTTTTGTTTATTAGCCTCAACTTAACATTTTTGCAAAGTTTCAGCTCTATAGCTTTTTGTTTGAGTGAGTAGTTCTATGCCAAAGTTGACTAGCTCAGCTCGAGTACTATTTCAACTGATTTTGGCCTTTTGTCCTGACAATATAAGCTGTCTTCAAAAGTCAAATATAAGGATATTCTGTATTAAGTTTACAGTTCAGTATGTTTACTAAGTTTTTGGAAAGATTCGGTCATATATCTGCTTTTTGAGAAGTCATGAGAACCCCCCAAACCTTGAACATATCCACTGACACGCACGTTTGTCGCCTTTGATGCTTCGGTCTTTACGTGATTCTAAATCTAGATAGAGTTGATATTTTCCTCCCAAATTTTCCAAATTGTTTATATGTACTGTATTTATGATTTTTGGAAAGTTAGGTGATTATTCGAGAGCCATCAGTCGTTCTATGATCACATAAGTGAGTTTTTTCAAAAATGTCATACTTTACGAAGTTTTCAAAAGAATCGTCCAAATAAAATCCGCAGTAATAATGTGAGTGCCGGAAACTCTCTCACCAAGGTTAAAAACCCAAAATCAGTCAAAAAATGCATTCAGGATAGCACCCAACTTTTTTTGAACGAGAAATTCTGTTATCGCCACAAAATTTGAGAAACCGAGACTTTTAGCATGCAGTTTCTGAGGCGATAGAAACTCGCTTGAACTGAATCTACCGGGCTATAATTTTTTGGCGTGATAGTTTCAATGTATTATTACATTTTTACAAAATTATAAGAAACATAGAAACGGTATTGGTACATTTTGGGAAGGTGCCGTGTGAAAAATGTCGCGTGCAGTTGTGATGGTCGAATGAGCGGAACTGTACAAATTTAACCCAGTAAAAGAGAGGGGATCTAATAGTCTGAAGTTTTTTTTGTTCATTACTTGTCCGTTACTCCACCCAAGAAAAATTATTCTGACTCTTCTCTCCGTTGGGGAGATATGCGCGTCAGAAGTAGTTGCAATAATTTGGCCGCACCCTGTAAATGTGATTAGAGGTTGACACTGTACTTCAGTTATGAAAAAAACATGATTCATCAAGTGGGTTGGGTACCTGCTCTTCTCACATTCCCTCCAATTTTCAAAAATAACCAAAAATCCTCCTCATTCATGCCCTCCAATTTCCGTCTAAATGCTCCGTACCAGTCTCTCCTCAAGAACTCGAAAATAGAGTAGTGGGGTCCTTGAATTTTCTTTTCAAAAAATAAGAAATCTTCATTCATTTATCTTGCACTCCTTCTCTTCTCTCCTCCTTCGAATCGCCCGTTTTTCGACATCTCGACTAAATTTCTAATTTATTTTGCGCCTTCTCTTTGCTCCTCCCACTCTTCCTTCCTTTTTTTAGCGAACACTGAAGAGTACTCTCTTTTGGTAGATGCAAATAGACTTCCGGAGACAGGAATGTGCCACTCATTTACTACCTGTCATCCCTATTTGCACAGTATCACACCTCTTCAGAATATTCTTTGTCTTTCGTTCCCTTCATCCGACACAAGAAGACACCTCTTTGTTTTTCTTCTCTTATGTGTCCCATTGAAGGCAGTCATTATGAACCCTTACTCTCTCTCTCTGTCTACAAACTTTCTATTTTTCTTGTCTTTTTTTAGTGTCTTAGAACGTTAAAAAAGAATGAGATTTCTCTGGTTTTCTCCTCTGAAGAGAGAAGTTTCCGGTGACTAGTCAATATTCATTCAGGTAGAATTTCGTATATTTTATTTATTTTATTAGTTTTAGGAGGAAGTATGTTTGTTCTAATTGGGTCCAAGGTTCGTTTAGCAAGATTTAGAATTTGAAATGCGTAGTTCTGTTTGAATTCTCAGATCTTGAATGATAAGGTAATTAGAAAACAACTTCCGACTGACTGTGGAAATGGAATTCCAGAAATCTTCCGTGATTATGTTCTGAATTGAAACGATTACAGCCAATTTTCGGGGTGTTTTCAAAGTTTTTTTCATTGATCACCCATGCGAACCTCTATTCTCTCTATGAAGAGATTTGAGCTTCTGATAACTTCACACATCAAGGATCTCAGCTTTTTTTCAAGCGAACAAAAACAAAAAATGAAATTGGCACAACGGAAATCGTGATTTTTCTGAGAACATTTTCGAGAACGCCAGCCACTAAAAACGCAGGTAGCTCCTGTTGAGTCCGTAACTTCCGCTTCATTCGAGTCAGAATTTTCTTTTCGTTCTGTTTCCGGAAACTTCTGAAAATTTTGATAATAAGCTGAAATAACTTCCCAGAAAACTCTTCGTTCTGAACCGCCACCTTTTCAAATCGGTTAGAAATTCTGGGAAAACTTTAGGTTCAAGGAGCAGGTACAAACCACAAATGCCCTATTGTTTCTCAAAAAATCTTTTTTTTTTTCAAAAAACCAACTTGTCGGAATGTCAAAAACATACCACAAAGAGTCCATACTTTGCACCCAAAAGGCTCTCTAAAAGAGAGAGAGTTTAGAACTTTGAAACTTTCCAAAAATTGTTTCTTTAGAATTTCTTCTAACTCTATACTACTAAACTTTTACGCCAAACTCTCAATAAAAACTTCCTTGATGTCTTCTATTCATATCCTCTCCTCCTCCACCTTCTTCTTCTTCATTCCCACGTCTTCATATACTAAACTCCGCCCACATTTGCTCTCATCATGCCTTCAGACGCCGTTTCGATTCCAATCTTTTCACAAATTTTCCCTTACATTTTCCCTTTTTTTTTCTTTATTTTCTTGTTTTGTTTTTTCCTCTTCCTGTCAATTTCCTTCTTGATTTTCTTCTTTTTTTCCTTTTTTCTAAAGTGAACACCGGGGGAATTGACGCATCATTTTCTTTGGGTCAACTTCACTTTTTCCATGTCTTTTTGTCTTCTTCCCTTCTAACCATATCATTCGTCGAGGGACTTCTTTGAGGGGGAAGTTCCCACCAACATCACTTTTTTGTTGGCTTCAAAAAAGTTTATGAATTTTTTGTCTAGAAAAATTTTTTTTGAGTTTTCTTTGTTTGTACTCCTCAATCCGTCAAAAAAAAACTTTTAGAATTGTTTCTCACATTCTTCATTTTTTGTTTTCTGCGCAAGAATAGTTTAGAATGCGCATATTTATAAGTTTTCGGAAATTATGGAACTAGAAAATGGAAGTTTTGCAAGATAGTTCAACTTTCCGAATTTCATCGATCCGTTGATATTTTGGAGCTTTGTTGACTTCAGTTGATGTCACGTCTTCATGCTTGAGATGCGGGCTCTTTCTTGTTTCAGATAACCTAAAACTACTTTGTACTTTGACATTCTGACATAAATACTTTGTTTAGAGGTGCTCGTAAAAACGTCTGGGTAGGGAAGAGGAAAGATTTTGTTCAGATCAAAATGTCTGAGTGAAATCCGAATGAATGCGAAGTTTTGAAACATTCCAAAATGGAAGCGTCTACTAGGGGTTAAAGGAAAACGTAACCGAAGATATTCCATGATTGTAAAAGCCGCTGATAAGAAAGCTCAGTTCCATTTCATTGCCTGCTCTATCGAATTTTTTATCCTAACACTCCTTCCCTTCAATTTACACTATCCAAAATTTTTTGAAAAATCCCAAAAATTGTACGCCAAAAGTTTAAAAGTCATTGTCCCATTAAGAAGTGCATATAACTTAACCTTTTCTCGAATAAACTTTGAAAATCGAAAAATCAAAGTTTCAAATCCAATTTTTCACTTTTCTCTCTCTAAAATGTCTATCTGGAACCCCTTAATTATTTCTCTCAAAAGGTGCCAATTACCATTTTTCCAGTCCATTCAACCAAACTTCTTTCTTTTTTTTCAACTTCCTTTTCTTTTTCCAACTTTTTCCATTTTCTTCATTCTCTTATTCTTATTCTTCTTTTCATCCAAGTGTGCATAAATCGAATGACTCGTCAGTCAGCAAAAAGCACTAATATAACTAACTATGACTATATTCCACAAAGGCACTCAAATAAGAAAAAAGGAAAGGAAAGAAGGACTTCTTCTCCTGTCGTAAAGGACGAAGAAAAAAGTTACGCTTCAGAAGAGGACGATGGAAGAAAAAGGAGTTGAATTTTATAATAACTTTTTCTGCTTTCTTGAGTTCTCCGGATATTTGAACTTTGAGATGTCCGCTTGTTTTGACCAGCTATTGTTCGTAACATTTTGAGGGAAAACAAACTGGCTCCAAAAGCTTTGAGCCGGTGAGCTCAATAAATTT
>GL380022.1:3590-73833 GCA_000143925.2 Caenorhabditis brenneri
AGAAAAATAACAACAAATAATCGAGTGAAATAAACACTTTTCAGTGAATAAAAATTTAACGTAGAGTAAATTTTCAACAATTTCATTCCACGAAAAACAACAGGAAAAATAACAAGAATGATTTTCGAAAATCCTCAGTCGGTGATGTTTAAAATACCAATGCAGTTCTCATTACCAAACAAACCGACACGCTTTCCAGATTTCACATAATAATAGGTAAAATTTTTTTCGAAGCTTATTGGCCCTTCAATAATTTTTGAATCATCACTGTGCGATTGCAGGACATTTATGATTTTATCGATATCCACCTTATTATTTCTGGAAGACAATATGCATTCCTTACTTCCGTCAGAATTGAAGAAGTGCTGCAAAAGATTGGTTGATATTTGAACAAAAAACAGTATTTCAACCTCAATGACACGCAGGACATCTTCCGGAGCAACGCTGTCACATGTCAAAGTGAATTCTTCGCAGTGAAGTTTCAAGTTTTCCATTTGTTTCTCTACAGTTCCAACTGAAGTGTCATCATCCTCGACCTCAACGACTTCTGCTGGATTAGAATTTGAAAATTCATAGCAAGTTGATGAACGAGCAGCGATTTGATTGACAGGAACTATCGATTTGTCCATTGTTTTGTGAGTTGGTTAATCTGAAAAAAAAAATACACACACCGATGTAAGCCATTGAAAAAATCATGCTTGAAAAAAAATTCCAAGACAGTCTCGCAACGGCAACCATATTTTTCATGATGGATTAGCAAAATAACAACAAATAATCAACTGAAATAAACACTTTTCAGTGAAATAAAAACTCAAAGTACAAAAATTTTTCAACAACTTTATTCAACGAACACAACAGAGAGAATAACAATAATTTTTAGAAGTTTTCACAAGGTTGAAATAACAATGGAGTTCTCATTGCCAAACATAATTATTCAACAAAAAACAAGAGAACAAATAACAAAAATAGTTTTTGAAAATCTTCAGATTCTGCTGATAAGAATCCGATTTCCGTTACCAAACAATTGAACACGTTTGCCGAATTTCACAATTGTATAGATAAATGTGAATTGAGGGGGAATTTGTTTAATTTTGATAATTCTTGATCCGTCGTTTTGCGATCGAAGAACATCAATGATTGCATCGATATCATACTTTTTATGCTCGCAAAACAAAGTACAAAACTTTTTGCATGAAGAATTGAAGGCGTGCTGGAAAAGAGGTGTGGAATATTTTAAGATTTTTACTTTTACCTCTACAACACGTAGTACATCCCCAGGAGTGACACTAACAAGTGTCAACCAGAAATTTTTGTATTGGAAAAATTCATCGATTTGTAATGGAGTAACTCTATCCGAATAAATCGTTCTCGCTTGCTTCCATTGATCCGTTTCAGCAATTTCCTTCATTTTCTGATAGTTTCCCTCTTCCTTCCATGTAAGATTAAAATTAATATCGACTAATGTTTCTGAATCGACGTGTTTTAACATTGACAGAAACGCATCCTCATTGAAACCTTTACAATGAAGTACATTAGTATGGATCTGATGATCGATGGAATCAATCATCGACTGCAGAAGAATACTCAACTTTTCTGAATCCAATATCTGACTTTTTTCCGCGTCTGAATCTTCATAGTTCAAAATTCCAAACTGGTCGAGCTTGATGTTTGGATTTTTCAGCACAAACCAAAAATGATCGATAATAGATTTCACAGGATCAGCCGTTTCGAGTGTTGTATTGACGTCATTGTATATAGTTACCCAATTGTCATCCATCTTTACAAACTGAACGTACCAGTCGTCGAATTTCAGAAAGTAAGACGACTCCTTCAAACCCATATAAACTTCTTTGAAGCCACTCATTCGACTATGGATGAAATTTTGGAAGATTTGTGGCACATCTTTCTCGTCGACCCTGAAAAAAGGAGTTTGTAGCATGGTGAACTTTTTGATTTTCTTACTGATAATTCAGTTTCAAGTTTTCGATTTGCCTCTCCACAGTCTCAACTGAAGTATCATCATCCTCGATTTCAACGACTACTGCTTCATTTGGATTCGAGAACTCATAGCAAGTTGATGAACGAACTGATAACTGGTTAACCGGTACAATCGATTTGTCCATTTTTCGTAAGTTGATCAACCTGCAAAAAAAAATAATAACAGAACTGCGAAAAAAATAAAGTTCACGGAAGGAAATCGCGCGGTGTTTGCAGACTCAGTAAAAAATTCTCAGAAAAATGTACTGAGTCTGAAAACACCGCGCGATTTCCTTGTGTGAACCTTTTTTTTTTCGCTGTGTGACATTCGAAAGGCGAACTATTTTGAGTTGAACAATAGAAGAAGTGAATAAAACACTTGAAAACAAAATAAAAACCAATGCAAAGATTATCAACAAGTTTATGTGAAAAACAAGAAAACGACAGAATAAATTCCAATAATTATACTTGAAAATCCTCAGTAGCCGCTGATAGCGATGTTATTTTCATCAAAAACCAATAAGACACGCTTGCCAGATCCAGATTTCACAATGTCAAAGGCATTTTGTACTATCAGCGCCTTGGTAATTCTTGATCCGTTGTTTTGCGATCGAAGAAAATCAAACATTGCTTTGTTATCAACTTTTTCAGTTTTGTAAGTCAAACGACAATACTTTTCGGATGGAGCATTGGAGGCGCGCTGGAAAAAGGTTATGGAATATTTTAAGATTTCTACTCTTACCTCTACAACACGAAGCACGTCTTCCGGAGAGACACTAGCCAGTTCCAACCAAAACTTTTCGCAATGGAAAAAATCATCAATTTTGAATGGAGTGACTCCACGCGAAGAGATTGTTTTTGCTTGTTTCCATTGATCCGTTTCAACAATTCCCATCAATTTTTGACAGTTTCCGCCTTCTTCTTTCAATGATACATCCAGAATGATATTTTCAAGTGTTCTCGGTTTGACATGTTGTAACATTGCTAATAATGCATCCTCACTTAATCCTTCATAAGCGAAATCATTAGTTTCGATCTGATGATCAATTGAATCAAACATCGACTGCAGAATTGTATAAAGTTTTTTTTTGTCTATTTTCGGAGAATGACGATTTTCTGCTTTTGAATTTTCAGTTTCGATGATGTTGAGGGTTTTCAGCTTGATATTCGGATTCTTCAATATGAACCACAAATGATCGATTATCGATTTTTCAGGATCGAGCATTACAATTGTTGTATTGATATCCTTGTATGTAATTGTCACATTGGAATACTTCATTTTGAAACGAACTTGTGAGTCGTCGAATATCAGCAAGGAAGTCGAATCATTGAAGACTAGTTGAACTTCTTTGAGGCCACTCATTCGATCATTGATGAGAGCTTTGAAGATTTGTGGCACATCTTTTTCGTTAAACCTGGAAAAAATTAGTTCAAAACATGGAAAATGGGTTGATTTCCTTACTGATGATTCAATTTCAATTGTTTCATAGCCTCCACGACTCCACCATCTTTCAAATCCATTTTATTCTCTGAAATCTTTCGGTGGGAAATATACAAGTTGAAGTCTTTAAAGAAATAGTTCAGCGACAAAAACACATTTCTAAGAAAACGAAAAAAGAAAATCGGAGGACAAATTAAAAACATATTTATGAGAAGATAAAACATAACAATACATACAATATTAACTATTTCTAATTGAGAAATTCTGGCTATATTTAACAGTATTTATATTGTAACTTGCGGCCAGAGCAATGCAATAAATCATTAATTTTCGAATAAGTGAATTCATCCGTATAGATATAACTCGCTTGTTTCCACTGATCCAATTCAACGATTTCTTCTAATTTCTGATAATTTCCATCCTTTTTCCATGCAATATTGAAGTCGATTCTCGTGAATTTTTTCGGATTAATACGCTTCAAAAGTGAGAAAAGTGTGTCCTCATTGAATCCACTCATGTGAAGTTGACCAGTTCGAATTTGATGATCAATGGAGTCAAGCATCGATTGAAAAAGTAGGTTTAGTCTTTCCAAATCCATATCAGTCTTTTCAATTTTCAACATAATGCTACCAAGTCTCAGTCTTGGATCCTTTAGCACAAACCATAAATGATCGATTATCGATTTTTCAGGATCATCTATTTTGATTGGTTCCTCCCCGTTTTTGTAACTTAGCATCCATGTATTATCGATTTTTTCGAAACGAACTTCGACTTGGTTGAACTTCATCGTACAGTATTCGTCACAAATATCGATGCAGATAACTCGAAGTCCGTGCATTTTCCCTCTCATAAGGGCGAGAACTTGGAAGAATTCTGGCACATTTCCCACGTTGAACCTGAAAAACTGAGCTTAGAAAATGGCAAATATTGAGGTATGCAGACGCGCTCCAATGCTAATTTCGATGGAGCGCATTCGCACAGCTTAAGGCGGAGGAGCGCACTTACGGAAGATCCAAATCCAAATATTGCGTTTCTCTCTCCACTTGTTTCTTCGTTTTCATAATGGGAACCTCCTCAGCTTCACTAGCTTCTGAGTTAATATTCTGAATTTTGGAGACCGTATCCTGACTTTTGTCGTATCCGAGATCAAATTGATTGTTCTGGAACCTTCTGAACCAATATTCGAATTCCGAGTATTCCATGAGTTTAGTTCCAAGTTTCCCCATCAAACTTTCATATGCATCTTCAATTGGTTTCTTTCGATCGAGTAGGAATTCACAACATATCGCTAAACGATTTTCTATTTGTTCATATGGCACAGTTTTCATCATTTTTTGTTAGTTGGTCAATCTGGAAAAACATGTTTTTATTAAAAAAAAACTAGCGTTTTTTTTTTGAAAAATTTCAATGCGAAAACCCGAAAATTTTCGTTTTTCTTTTTCAAAATTGAAAATTTTTTAGTTTTTGAGTGATTACAGCACAAAAAAGCGGAAAGAAACGGCTAAAACCGATCAAAAACCAAAAAAAAGTAACGAAAAATGTTGAGGACTACTGTAGCTGCTAAAGTACGCAGAGTGTGCACCTCTGCGTACCCGGCATTTTAGTTTACGCACAACACTCACTTTCAGGGTTCGAAAACGGTTTTCAACAGTTTATAACGGGTAAATAACGGAATCATGAGATGAAATTAAAAAAAAATTGTTTTTAACTGAAAACAATAAAAATCTTCAGAAAATCACCCAAATCGTTTTAAAACTCGCAAAAAAATGAAAAAGGATACTGTAGCTGCAAAAGTACGCAGAGTGTTTCGCTGCGTTCCCGGCATTTTATAGTATATTCGCGAAAAAAAGAAGGTGCGTCTTAAAGGCGCAGGCAAGTTATCAAAAATAGAGATTTTTGGGTCTCGCTTGGGCTGCTTGCGCAAAAGGCGATGAAAAGAGGGCGCATTTCTCGCCGGGGCTTTGACGCATTCCTCGATCTTCTTTTTTTTGAAAACTTCCACATATTTTTTCTATTTTTCTTCCACTATTATTCATTTAAATTTTATTTCTCCGCGTTTTTATGTTATTTTTTAGCAGAAAAATAAATAATTTCATATAAATGATGTGTTTGACTTGTATTAATTCGGTGAACAGAGGAATAGTCCTCTTAAAATGCTTTTTTACGGTCTTTTCAGATTTTTCAGAAGTAAGGTGAGTTTTCGACGAAGAGAAGATCGAAAGGTGAGAAAAAACCAAAGTTAACAGTTAAAAACAATTTATTTTCAGATGGTGATGGACGGACGGCACCGACAATCAAGGGACAACAAATGATGCGAAAGAAGAAAAACAAGGAGAGCAATGGGGGAAAAGGTATGGAAAAAAAATGACTCAAAGCTCCTCCTCATCACTATCGTATAAATCCATATCCTCCAAATCCGCCTCCATGATAGTAACTAAGTCTCTCTCCACATCCACTACATGCTCAATAGTGTTGGCAACGATTCCTTCATTGATGTTTCTTAGGAAATCAATAGCTTGTTGGCGCACCTTCAATTAATCATAACATTTCTGAATTTTAGCTATTTACCCACTGCTGCGATCTTGCTGTCAACTTTTCCATTAGCTCTTAAGTGAGATTTGAGCTGAGACCAAATCATTTCGATGGGGTTAAGACAACAATGGTATGGGGGAAGGCGGAGAATCTCAACGCCGTGTGCCTTAGCCATCTCATCCACCTCATACTTCATCATTGCCGCTCTTCCTCCATGAGCGCTGATATACAAATCAGCTTCTAGCCATAGCTCTTCTTGTTTGAGGGTTGGGGAAACTGTTATGTTTTGGCTCTCAAGAAACTCGATAAGGACTGGTTTGGTAGAGCTTTTAGTGGGAAGCTGTAAATCTAGTTAAGAATTCTATTTCTAACGTAACCTATAAACCTTCAGAATCGGTTGATTGTGGATCGACGCATTGTCGATCACCAATACAGGAGTTCTGCCAGCCGGGGTAGCAGCTTTAATTGCTGGAATGACCTTTTCCATATATTGCTTGTAGGACGCTCCGTCCATGTTTTTGTGGTAGTCCACTAGCTGCTCCTCGACTGGTCTCTTCGACGTCACCACATCAATCGATTCGGGAAGAATCCCACTTTCCGTCAAAACAGCCAAAACAACGGCTCTAATACCCTTGTCACTTGCAGCTTTGAAACCAGGAATAGGGTTTTTCAAACTACCCATACGAGCCAGCTCGGCCGCGGTTTTTTGTTTGAAAACCCAACCGAATCGTCTGGTCATGCCGTGGAAAATCCACGTCTCATCGAAATAACAGATGTATGCTCCACGCTCTCTAAGCTCCCTCATTCGCTTCAAATACCGAGCTCTCCATGCAATGAGATCAATCCTTTCCGAAGCCATCGGATTGTATGTCTTCAGCTTGTAGACAATGCCCATCGCTTGGAGGATTTTGTACAAGGTGGAGCGCTTGTAACGGAAGTTGATCTTCTCCTTCAAGTCAATAAGAAGGGTAGTCAGCGTGAAATTAGTGTCACTCTTATAACAAGATTGGATGTGGTCGTTGATTTCCTTCTGCTCTTCTTCTGTGATCAACTCCAAGACGCTCTTCTTTTTTTTATTTTTTTTCATGAAGTCTCTTTCTCTCGTATCTTTCACTCCTTCTCCTAATTTCCTTTCAACGGAAGTCAGACTGATCCCTGACAAAATGGACGCTAGTTTGTTACAATTGCTGAAGCAAGTTCCATTGGCGTTAGGTCCCAACTGTCGCTTTAATTCCTGCAGCTGTTGAACCAGGGAAACAACAATTTTTACGTCTTTCTCTTTGTCCCCTTCACCCATAACGATGGAATCGAGCTCCAGGAATCGTAAATTTCTCATTGCTGCGCCTAGACTTCTGTCCATCTCATCTTGGATTTTTTTCTTTTTTTCCGGAACAGTCTGTAGATAATGATTTCCCTAATATTCTGATATATTTATTATGTACCTCCAATTGTTGTGGAATTATCTGAATTCCCTTATTTTCAACAATAACTTGTGTCTGTGTTTCAATTGTTGATTTTTCAGGAATCGGAAGGAGGGACGGAGGAGGATCGAGCGCGGAGGACAGAGGAGCGGAAGGAGGAGGAGCAACAGGAGCCGATGGGTCGTGGTCGAGGGTTACGATGCCATAGGGCGAAGAATCTAGTTTATCTTAATTCTTTTTGTTTTTTTAATAAAGTTATTTTTAAACTACTTTTTTCCTCAGCCGACAGAAGACATCGTTCGATGATCTTGGTCTTTCCGTCGACCTTAATTCTAGCTAACTTTCGAGGAGAAGAGGACATGACTTTTAATTACTGAAATACGAAGAATTTAGGCTCTCATTCTCGACGGAAAAGGAAGGACGAATGCGGCATTATCATATTCATAGACCACATTCATGAACGTTCTCAACATGAAAATGTTCATGAATATGATGACGAAAATAACCACTTTCATAAACATGTTACAATTTATTAAAAAAACATTAAAAAAATTAGAATTCTTCGCTTAAAGCTGTCGTCCTGCTGCCGTCGTCGACAACCACTGCGGCGCTCATCTGAAAAAAGGAAAAGTTTGTGTCATTCATTTTCAAATTTTTTTTGTTTTCAACAATTTTCAAAACATATTACGAATAATTCAATGAACCATTTTCAATTTTGGAGCATGAGAAAAATATCAATTCTGCTAAAAAGCGCTTACCTGACTTTCTCCTCGTCCTTTCTTCTTCATTCGCATCTTTCGCTTCTTCTCCTGTTCCCCGTTGCCGTCCGAACACTTCTCGTCGCGTCCTTCTCCATCACCATCTGAAAATAAATTGTTTTTAACTGTTAACTTTGGTTTTTTCTCACCTTTCGATCTTCTCTTCGTCGAAAACTCACCTTACTTCTGAAAAATCTGAAAAGACCGTAAAAAAGCATTTTAAGAGGACTATTCCTCTGTTCACCGAATTAATACAAGTCAAACACATCATTTATATGAAATTATTTATTTTTCTGCTAAAAAATAACATAAAAACGCGGAGAAATAAAATTTAAATGAATAATAGTGGAAGAAAAATAGAAAAAATATGTGGAAGTTTTCAAAAAAAAGAAGATCGAGGAATGCGTCAAAGCCCCGGCGAGAAATGCGCCCTCTTTTCATCGCCTTTTGCGCAAGCAGCCCAAGCGAGACCCAAAAATCTCTATTTTTGATAACTTGCCTGCGCCTTTAAGACGCACCTTCTTTTTTTCGCGAATATACTATATATCACGTGCATTGACTGATTTTGACGATTTTCAATCGTTTTTCGGCTTTTTTCACATGGATTGATCGAATCTTCATGTAAAATTTTCTCAACAAATACAATGCGAGGGTTTTTTAGACTTCGGGCTCACGTACCAGGCGCCACATCTTACGACGTTGTGAGCTTGAGCTCTAAAAAATTTTATGCCGGGATAAAATTTCGCGAGGAATCTCGCTCTTAACATGAAAAACGTGGGGAAACGTTTTGTAGAGGGGAAAACGCGTCCTATGGAGGTACGCAAACACTAAGTCTACTTAATAGCGGCAGACCTGACCACATTTCGAGCTAGAGCTCTCAAAAATTGGGGTCAGGAAGGAATTACACTGTCCTCATGAGAAATCTGGAAAAACGTATTGAGAGGGGGAAATGAGACCGTCAGAACTAATTGTAGCCCAATTTTTGTTGAAATGCAAAAAATACGAAAAAAAAACTGGTAATATAAAACTATTTTATTGCTGGAACCTTTTCAGGAAAAAAAAGCACAAAACAGATAAATCAAAAGTTCAAATTCAAGGTGACAAGTTGATTAAGAAAAAAAGAGTTGAAATATCAAGCGCTTTCGAGTTCAGTAAAATAATGTGAGTGGTCGAAGAAAAGTTTATGTAGGTAAATTTTTATTACCTCTAACACTTTGTTAAAGGGTGCGCAAAAATTTTTTAATTAAAACTTTAGGTTCATTGTTTCTGAAAAATTGACTAGGAGAAATTCAGGAACGATTTCTAAGAAAGTCGCTTCTAATTGTTTCGATTATTTTTGTTTGAGAAAGATAAGCGCTAGCAGGGCTCAAACCGACGCATTACGTCTGTCCGCGACTGCTTTTCTATAGTTACGATAACCAATTGCCAAAATATAAACGAAGATGGCGAAACGGATTATAAACCCGACGATTCCCATAAAAAACACAATGCCAAAATACTTGAACGTCATGTAAAACGAAGGATTAGCGGAGACGGTCGTGAAGTAAAAAATATACCAAGGATAATCGACTTCCGACAAAAGAATCATTCGGAAAGCGCAACGGGACACCGCAGGTTCTGAAAATTTTTTATGTTTAATGGTTTCTTATATATAGCACTGAGTTCAAGCATGTTAATTTTAAGCAAGCGCGCTCCGCCGGAATGCGCGGTAATTCAAATTTCATCTAATCATATTCGCTGCGCGGCATATGGTGAAGGCCAAAAATGCGATACGTAGCTTAATATTTCAGAGAAACTCATTTTTCATCGATAATCGTGATTTTTTTCATAAAATTGGATTGTTTCCGATCAATTCTGGATTATTTGATTCAAAAAACTGAAAAAAAATTGATTTTTTTGAAATCACATTTTTCGATTTTCTAAGAGTTTTCAATAATTGAATTTTGTCGGAATCAATCATATGATGCTTATTACTCTGTTCTGAATCGAGAACAATCAGAAATTCCATCAGAAAATAGATATAAAATTATGGAAATTTGAGCTACCTCCTAAAGTTCGCGAAAATGCGGCCGAACGCGCTTGCACCGCTTTCAGTAAAATTAACACCCTGAGAGCCCGTGATATATTACCCTCACCTTCAATCTGAATCCCATTCTCGTCCCATTTCCGATGTGCATCTAAGATCAAACTGCCAAGCCACATAAAGAATAGACCTGTCATTAAGTAGAAGCGAAAATCGGTGGGCTGAAAACCATCGAGCATATCGAGGTACAACTTTATGGATGTGAAAATGATAATAATAAGTGAGGTCAGAATAGACTGGCTGAATGTCTGCAAAGCATTTCGTTCTTATTCAGATCAAATATATCATAATTTTCGGAGCTCTGGCAAAGTCTACGGTTGCTATATTTTCAAAAAGCTCTCAGTCAATACTGATCGGAAAAAACTCACCATGATGATATAGTTCTCTTGTTTTTTTGACGTAGAAAAGAAAAGGGCCAACCAACAACTGCAGTCTAAAGACTATTGATTTTAGATGAGAACATCTGTCTCCTCCCTTACGACAGCGAGGGGCATTCTAAATAATGCATCCCCAAGGCCACTATGTCACAACCGTGCTCCTGGGCAATGACGTATAGAGAGAAAGAGAGACGAGAGAGAGGTGAGATTAGCGAGCAAGGATGTACAAATTGGAGAGTTTTACAACAAACAGATGAAGGTGAAGATGGCGGAATGAATGATATTTTGAGACACATAAAAATGAATACTGTATTGAAAAAGCAATCCTACAAGTTCTTGGAACATGAATTTCAAAACTGGCCAGATAAACTTTAGGTAAAAAGACCTGCATATAGAACACACTTTCTGGCACACCCTGTTGCACTATATGCGGCAACAAAGCATATAATTTGTTTCCCCTGATTTTTGTTTAATTTCTCATTCATATTTTTCAGTTTTCCAACCACAAATATGGCATTCATTGTTCATTTTTAGACATAAATACTAAATAGCGAAAAAATACCTGCTCCCCCCAGTTCATAAAAAGTTTATTGTTGCTGATAATTTGTGCCTGACCGTTTTGACAGCCAACAGCCAGTACTCGGTCTATAGTTTCCATTCGGTCTGAAAGCTTCGAGGTGCAGAGATTAGTGCAAATACGCAATTTGTCGTAAGATGTGGTACAAAAGGTACAAAAATTGCCAGTTCATCATATTTTGGAAGAAGGAAAATTAATGCCATCTGCGGGGTCCAACTTAACTATCACTTCAGTTTGGCGCCGCGCGTACTACCGACTGCGCGACACGGACAAAAACGGAACTAGCTTTCTTTGGATGGTATAATGGCGGCGATTTTGTATTTTTTAACAGAGTATAGCACACTTGTGAAATCTCGGCCCGGCCTAAAATTTTTAAGGCCCGTCCCGGCCCGGGAGGTCCGGATTCAAAAAATTTTAAATTTTTATTATGAAAAAATTTGCAATTTTTCGGAAAATTTTCCATTTTTTCACAGAAAACTCAACAAAATAGTGTGAAATGCTTCAAAAACCCAAATTATTGTTTTTAAGCTCAAAATAACCCTGGAGCACGAAATTGGGAGTTTTTTGTTCAATTTTTCTAATTTCGTGGTAATTTTTCGGGCCGAGCGAGTCGGGCCTTGAAATTCTTGACAAGACCCGACCCGGCTCGTCACAAGTATGCGAAATAGACTTACTAGAGTTGGAACTTGACACGGTACGGCCAAAACGACCGCGGCCGGCTACAAGTTACTCAGTGGAGAAAGTTCGGCCACGCACTTCGGCCACGCAAAAAAAATTTATTTTTTTGAGAATTATTCGTTTTTTTTTTCTATTTCTTCGATTTTTAGCTGTTTTTCTTTCGCTTTTCATTGTATTTTCGCAGAAAGACATCATAAGATAACTTTTTGTAAACCGTTGCACTCGCTTTTTCTGTTTAACACTCGAAGAAAGGCAAGAAACTGATTTCCCAACAAAATAGATGTCGACGTCGTTGAATTCAGTGCAGGGATCGGTCAATCTGGCACCAAACGGATTGGAAAAGATTGCTGATACAGTTTTTAGCCGATTCATCGAAATTTCCAAGTTTGTTTTGATAGGATTCTCAGTTTTAAGCAAAAAATTCTCAAATTCAGTGGTGCCCAATTTTCAAAAATTCATTTCTCGAAATTTCTTTAAAATCTTTTTTCCAATTCGGTCTTAATATGATCGCAGAAGCCTACTGATTGTTTTGGAAAAAGATTTATAACGATTGAATCATTTTGAGACGAAGAAATTTTAGTTTTTGTGGAAAAATTCTCAAAAATCAGTGGCACGAGATTTTCGAAAAATCATTTCTCGGAATTTCTTTAAAATCTTTTTTTCGATTTGGTATCAAAATGATCGCAGAAGCCTACTGATTGTTTTAAAAAAAGATTTATCACGATTGAATCATTTTGAGCAGAGGAATTTCAGTTTTTTCGAAGAATTTCTCAAAAATCACTGGTGCCCAATTTTCAAAAAATCATTTCTCGGAATTTCTTTAAAATCTTTTTTTCGATTCGGTCTTAAAATGATCGCAGAAGCCTACTGATTGTTTTACAAAAAGATTTATCATGATTGAATCATTTTGAGACAAAGAAATTTCAGTTTTTGTGGAGAAATTCTCAATAATCAGTGGTGCCCGATTTTCAAAAATTCATTTCTCGGAATTTTTCTAAAATCTTTTTTTCGATTCGGCCTTAAAATGATCGCAGAAGCCTACTGATTGTTTTACAAAAAGATTTATCATGATTGAATCATTTTGAGACAAAGAAATTTCAGTTTTTGTGGAGAAATTCTCAAAAATCACTGGTGCCCAATTTTCAAAAAATCATTTCTCGGAATTTCTTTAAAATCTTTTTTTCGATTCGGTCTTAAAATGATCGCAGAAGCCTACTGATTGTTTTACAAAAAGATTTATCATGATTGAATCATTTTGAGACAAAGAAATTTCAGTTTTTGTGAAAAGTTTTATCGAAATTTTTAGTAATTGTCAATTTTGGAAAAACTATTGCATGGAATTTCTTCAAGCTAACTCGATCTATTTGGTCTGAAGTGAAACAGAATAGTTCGCTGGTTTTATTTTGGACTGATTCTTGACGATCGCTATGTTTTAAAGGAATTTCAATTTTTGAATGAAATATTCTCAGAAATCGATTAGTCGAATTATTCGAGGAATAGCTTTGAGGGATTTCTTCCGGATGGATCGCTGATTCTGGAAAGAAGGGAAAGAGTTGGGAATTAAATTTCAGATCGATTTATTCAACTTGAAGTTTGTTCGATATGGAAATGGTCTCGTTTTTGAGTGTTGTCATGTCAATATAGCTAGTAGAAAGATATTTTTCAGAGTGATGGGGAGGGGTGAGATAGTCTCAGAGTGATTACACAGGTACAGATCTTTGGAACTCTATTCTCATAACGGCTCATCTGCTCAAAATCATCAGTTTCAACATTTCATCAGTGTAGGTCAGAATAAAGTTTGACTGTTTTTCACTTTTTTTTCTCAAATTCTTTTTTTCCCTTTTTTCTCTGTCAATTTTTCACTTGTTTTTAAAAAAAATTACTGTTTCTCACTTTTTTTTTTCTTAAAATTCTCTTTTTCTCTTTTTTTCTTTGGAAATTTCTCGTTTTTTGTTGTAATTTTTCTTTATTTTTCAATAAATTCCTCGAAAATAATTTGAAAAACTTAAAAATACTACAGTAGGAAGTAAATTTATTCATTTGGCTGCGTACATTTGCGATAGAGCGCGCTTGCATTCTCCGACGCTTTTTTTTCGGCCCTCGTCGATTTGGCCGCACCGTGTTGAGTTAAGTGACCTCTATTCTTCAAGTTTACCACATATTATTTTTTGCTCTATGACCCCCTTTAAGAGTTTCGAGCTCGGCGAGATCTTACGCTCGCCGTAATAATTTGAAAATTATTGGTTCGCGATACCAACCTGGACCGGTACGATAATCCGCGATTCCGGGCGACGTACATTGTTTACCGCGAGTAATTTCTTCATTTTTTTTCTTGTGAATTTACCATGTTAGGCTGTGACCAAAATTTGGTGCCCCCCTCCCAACTACTTTTGCACCGCTTTTTTATAATTAGTTTTTATCATTTTTCTGTAAAAAAATCATAGTAAATTTACAGACTAATATATCCAATATATTCGAGCAACAAATGGCCGAAAAAACAGTGTCGCATCAATTTTTTTGAACAAAACAATTTATAACTGGTTTTTCGGTTAATTTTTGCTCGAATATGTTAAATATGTATTAGTTCGTCGATTTTTTATGATTTATTGACAGAAAAATGCAAAAAATTATTGAAGAACTCTTTTTCTCGGTTGAAAATGGTAAATTTACAAGAAAAAAACAACGAAAAAAAACTTGCGATAAACAATGTGCGTCGCCGGAATCGCGGATCGTCGTACCGGCATGTTTTAAAAGACAGTTTTTTTTTTAAATTTTGTTTGCTTCTATCAGTTTTTACACGTTGTTTTTCTCGTAAATCGCGTGAAATTTTGATTGGATGTTTTACAATTAATTGTGTGCAATTAATTGAACATTTTTTCCTCGACTTTCTCTTTGTATTTTCCATATTACAAATCGACAAAAATCGTTCAATTTTTTTGTGTGCTGTTGCACAAAAACTGTGTTTGCGTTTAAAATTCAAGCTCCGCGAACTTTTAAAATCGGTCACTTTGACACCGACGTAACGGCGCTTCAAAATCTCCGAAATTTGCTATTTGAATTCATTTTGTTTTTTTACAAATCTGAGAGAAGTGAAATCTTCATTTTCAATCGAAAAAAATTATCGATAAAAATTATTCAAATATTTTTTTTCGAAAATTTTAATTTTATATTGAAAGCATCTGCCTAAAAATCGATTAAAATCGAGTCAAAAATATTTCGATTTCCTAGAGCTCGTTACGTAGGTTTCGGAAAGGAAAATTTGAGAATTGTTGCGGAGCTGAATTTTTCGCACGTTATATATAATAATCGATAATGCTTCTTTTAATTTTCAGATCAAGCCTGAGGATTGCCGCCATGCCGCAGGTAATTAAAAATAGAATTCAAACTTGATTCCTCGAAACTCTTCCACTTATTCTACTCACCCACATATGCTCTCATGCTGGTTCTCGTGTCTGATGAAATGCTATATCGTTTGACGCGACCCTCGCCTTTTGAAAAGCAGAATTACATAACTTGCCTTATTTCTTTCGGAGACTGTTTTGGCGCCATCATCAATTAATTAATTGGGAGGTATGGAGAGAAATTGTCTCCTTTTAATTTTTCGATGCCTTTTTGCTTTGTAAATAACAAGACTACCGTGCAACACGTAAACACAAACAACCAGCAATTCTCGGAGAGCAAGAACAAGGCGGAATGGATAATAATCGGCGGGACATCATTCTTGGACTTCATAGAGAAGGTGAGGAGTTTTAGTTTTTCTCATATTTCATATTTACTATTGGCAGTTAACAAATTTTACATGCCTTTGTTTTGTACACAGTTAAATTTTATGAATAATTCTTTATTAAGTAGGTTCTGAATCATACTTGTCCAAGTTAGGCCAAAAGGCCCGGCCGGGCCGGGCTTTTTGAAATTTCCAGCGCTGAAAAATTTGACCTTGCTGAAACAATTTTTTTACCGGCGCTGAAACATTTGACCTTTTTTCGAATTTTTTTTCAAATTCAGACTTTTCAATCAAAATTTGTGAATTTGTTGTTCATTTTTAGTTTGAAGATGTTCTATAACCAAAAAATGCATTATTAACAAAAATTAGTGGAGTTCATAGCCAAAATTCAATTTAGGAAGAAGGCGCGAAACATTTTTTTTTTGAATCCGGGCCCATGAAAATTCCGAAATGGGCCTGGCCCGGCCCGCGACAAGTATGTTCTGAACTATTTTTAAATTGAATTGAATATAATTTTTTCTTCGCAATGTGTTGAACAAATTATTTAAAGAATTCGGTCTCGAATTTAATCACTGAAAAGTGCTCTGTAAACATAATGCGCGTTCTTTCGGCTTACTGCGGAATGTTAAAGATGGCATATGAAATTTGTAATTACTACAAAACGGTAATTGTGAGGTTCTTTCAAAAAAAAATAATTTAGGGTGTGTGTAGAGATCCTTCAAAAAGCTGAATATTTGCAGCAAAGCGCTTTCTTTCCCAAAGTGACAAACTTGTGAGCATGTGCTTGCGTTTTTCGGCGTGAAATTAATTTGTGATTTTCTTACAGAGAACCAATTCTGGTCCATGCTTGATATACGCAATGGTACATCATTAAGACATACACTCAGTGGCACATCATTAAGACACATACTCAATGGCACATCATAAAAACATATACTCAATGGCACATCACAAAGACACATACCCAACGGCACATCACAAAGTGGACAAAAATACTATACGACAACCAGATCATGCGCTACCGTATGCTACATTGCTAATATACTACTAATGGCTCATGTGCTACTTGCATTTCTCTTACTTCCACGTTCAGTTCCATCTTTAGTTTTTAAAATGAATTCATTGAACCATAAAGAATAAGCTACAAGAAGTCTCTTAACAAATATTGAATAAAAAAACAGAAACGTTTCAATGACAAAAAGATACTCTGAATAGCGCGACGCAAAGTTTTGAAGGACACTAATGATCCTTTCATTTCCGAATGCTTTTATTTAAATAATTGATTTTTTTTTTCTGGAGTTTTCAATTGAATTTTCGGCAGAGAATATGGATTCTATACCTACCATCGCTCCATTACATGGACAACAACAGAATACCATTAAATTTTCACATGGATTTCAAGTGAGAAGCAAAAGATTTTCTGTAGAGGAGGTTTCAACAGGAAAGTCAGGTCCATAATTGGAGTTTTCATATGGCATATCAATTCAGGATTCGCGTTGAAAACCAAAGCTGCGACCGGCTGTGAGCAGAACACGACGATAATTTTAACAGTTGTTCAATTGTATCTATGCTATTGAATGAGTCCGTCCAGAATGAAAAACCCAAATGTGAATGGAAATTTTTTCGTACTCAATTTCAAAATGTCATTACATGTCACCGTGAAAAGAAGAAGTTCATGTTCCGTCATTCAGTGTTAGATGAAGAAGCTGCATTGCAAATATCGTGTGTTCGGTTCCAAGCAGTTGAGTTATTTTTCCGAATTTTTGGTTTTTTATTGGCCCACGTTTCGATGTTTCAAACTTCATCTCCAATTTCTCAAGCAGTTTTTCTATGAACTTCTGCTTGGAATTCCAGGAATGGAAATTAAAAAAAAACAATAATGTTTGATTCAATATTTGAATTGTTCAGCATTCTAAAAACAACTGCGTTATATATTATCGTCATATAGCAGGTGACAACGCGCTTCATTGATGACGCTGTTCAGAACGTTGAAAAAGCTAAACTCCGTCGTCATTTTCGTTAACATGGCCTAGCTTTTTTAACGTGGCGGACGGCGTCATCAATGGAACTCATAGTCAAATGATGTATTTCACTATTATTGTAATAACATTTTGCTACACCAGGTAAGGTCTAGCGCCTTTTTGTATAAACGGGACTGATTTTTTCTCTGTTTAGTCAATTATCCCCATTACAGTAATGTTTCAATTTCAGTTCGTTGTTGCTAACCAAATTGCAGAATCCGACCCTCAAATCCCTGCTGTGTGGTCTGTAAAATTCCAGGTGAAATTTAAATACATTATATAACTTCTTTTCAGTTGATTACAGATAACTCTCCAAAACTCGATTTCTACGATCACCATAAAATCACTTCCAAAACCCGTCGGCACTCAAATTCATCATGAAACGAAAACTATATTCCAGCGTCGAAGCATTCTTCTTGAGTTTACAGCGATAGTGGCTTCCACCCTGTCTTCACTATTTACATGAATACAACAATGATTCACTAGCGCTCGCAGTATAGATCTTTACGTGACAGGTGAAAACTCTAATTATTATTGAACTTTTATGTTTGTTTTCAGAAGACTCTATAACTGATGAAGTTTTACTTTGAGCAACACTCAATAACCTTCACAAGTCCAAACTGCTGCCAAATTCCAATCCTATCTAACCTGTCACTATTATTAAAATTTTTCTACATGAATTTGATTGTTAGGGACTTCTAATGATTCTTTGTAAGTTGTAACAAAATGTAAATGTGAATAAAAATGCGTCGTTCGAAGTGAACTTGTAACCTGTTAACTTTCATCATCATCCACGTCATTAATCACATCCGAAAGGTCAGCAATAAGTCGCTTTTCTCAGGAATCACGGTATGAAGACGCAAGTTAACTTTGTACGACGGGCTTTTTGCATCATTGCATTTCATAAAAACATTGGACTTGCCATGAGAACTGACATTTGTGATTTTTATTGTTAAATGTTCGTTTTCGTTTTGTCTTCAATGTCAATGGAATGAATGATGTTTAAAATTATTAGAAATGGCGCACATGATTCATGAGTAGTACATGAACAAAGGTTGCGGTAGAGATTCTAGTAGCACACGAGCCACCAACAGCAAACAGCAAAGCGCATGAGCAGCGCATAGGTTAACTAGGGAACCTTCAAAAATGTCCGTGGAGTTTCGACGGCAAATTTTTCTGAACAAACAATTTTTCTTTCTCGGCTTCTACGATCCATCTCGCACGAACTACTATTGTAGTGATTACAAACTTTAAATTGCGTCTTTAAAATCCGACAGTAAGCCGAAGGAGCGCACACCAAGTTGCCAGAGCACTTTTCACTGATAACTTTCAATTAAATTCTATCAATATTGTATTCAACGTGATGAGAAGAGAATGTTCTATTTAATTTTTGTCAAAAAAAATTTTTTTAGACCCTAATTTTTTATTTTTCAACGAAATGAGGCAAACGCCTAAGTATCGCTGAGTCGCCACGCTGTGGAAGCTTTTTGGAATGAGAAGCGACAGTAAACCCGAACTCGCAAATAAAATTAGAAAATACGTACAAAAAATTTACCGTGAGCTTCAGTTAGTGAGAATTACCACCGGATAGGTGAGCACGAGTTGTGCACGAAGCAGTATTTATTCCGACAAAGTGCTGTACTAGATCGAGTAACGTCAATTTTAAGCTCAATGCTCAGTACAGTACAGAGAATCAACCGAAATTGGATTCGATTTGTAAATACTTCACGTCAATTATTTTTCATTAGTTTATGTTGATTTCTAGTTCTAAAAATCCAGAGAGTTGAGCTTAATGTCACGTAACTTGACCTAGAGCAGCACTTCGCCAAAGCAAAATACAGATGCGTGCATAACTCGTACTCAGCTATCCGATGGTATACCTCACTAACTGAACCTTCACGGATATTTCTGAAGGTTTCCGTTAGTAGAACACCTACCATTTCGAATTAATGTTTTCTGAATAACTGAAAATGAGAAATGAGCATTTTTTACTGTTTCTGTACTGGTGCCGGAAGGTCTAGCAAACTCTGCATATGTACTTTTATCTAAAGCTATTATCAAATTGAAAACCCCATATTTTCCGGCATGTATGTAAAAACCTGCGTTCGGAATTTGGCGCTAAATTCGAATTCCGCTGGGCTACAGCTCCGCCTCTTGGCGAGTCAATTAGACTGTCCGCAAAGAATAGTGCAAAAAACTATGTGTGGAGGCCTTGCAAAGAACGGGACTTTAGTATAATTGAGCTCATTTGGTGTACCCACGGGGTCTCAGGGTGATAATTTAAGAAACAGCGGTGCAAGCGCGCTTGGCGGCACTTTCGCGAACATTAGGAGGTAGTTCGAAATTTCTATATTTTTAAATCTGTTTTCTGATGAAATTTCTAACTGTTTCCAATTCAGAACAGAGTAATAAGCATGAGATGATTGATTTAGACAAAATTCAGTTATTGGAAACTCTCAGGAAATCGAAAACATTTCTTAAATCAATATTTTTTAAATACCTCAGAATTGATTGAAAACAATCCAATTTTATGAAAAAAATCATGAATTTCGATGAGAAATGAGTTTCTCTGAAATATTAAGCTACGTATCGCAATTTTGGCCTTCATCATATGCCGCGCAGCGAATATGACAGATGAAATTTGAATTACCGCGCGTTGCGGCGGAGCGCGCTTGCCTAAAATTAACATGCCTGAGCTCAATGTGTACCACATCTTTTCGAATTTGAACTACCGCAAAAAATAACGGTGTTAGCTGCGTATCGGTTGCTTAACCATGGGGACTCGATACGTTGCGATAAAATCCACTGTACACTACGAAATCTCTGCAAGATGACATGACAGTGTTAGCCAAAGAAACCATTTTTTGATAGTTCGAAAATTAGCAGATTTCGCATAATGCCAAGCATCCAATAAAACGCGGTTTCAGCATATTTGAATTTTGGTTAGCCACATGAGCCCGTGCGGCACGGTTTTTCGAAATGCAGGCTTTTTGAAGTTGAGAATAGTTTTGTACAAGACATGTTTTTGATCACACTCGAATAATGCACGGCGATTTTGATGCATGTTCTTTATACTCAGTAAGTTCGCTCTAGTGCAAACGAGAAGCTACCACTGTTTTCTGATTGCGGATTCGCTGTTAGAAAGAAAGTACTCAAGTCGCCATTACCGTGTCATGCACAAGTTGCACCAAATTCGATGACAACTCAATGCAAAATTTTGTTACGTATCGTGAATTCCACGTTGAGTAGCTACGCACCGAAATTACGCATCAAACTTTCTACGATTTTCGCGAACGGTGTGCCTTGAAACAAAGTACGAAAAAATTCTCCGTAATAATGTTGTTTTCACGAATTCCCTCAAAATCCTAATTTTGATTTCATGTGCGATCAAGAGAACATGTGGTCATGGAGCGTTCAGAACAATCAGATGCAAGTGTGATTCACTAAACATCGCCAATTTGAAACATCGCCAGTTTTTGAAACTGTTGAACTTTTCCTCAAAATGTAGACTCCTTGACCATTAAGCTACATAGCTCATTGTTTTTTTTCCGTCAACTGTTTTCATTTCGCATAACAAAACAGTGGACTTTTCTATTCATTAATAGGATTATTCATGTGGAAGAGAATAATGAAAAAAATTATTTAAAACATTTCTTCCTTATTCACGGTTGTCAAAAATGACAAAAAATGTGAAAAAAATCAGCAATAAAATAATTTTTAAACATTGTTTTCCAAGGCTTTTTCGCTGATCGCTGCGAGACACGTTCGTCTTTTTACGGCGGGAATTCAAAGCTTCTCATTATTCAACAGATTTTCTACATTTTGATGGCATTTCGAAGGTTTTTCTGTTTATTTGAGCTCATTTTGAAAATTCAATTATTTATTTTCACAAAAAATTTTATGAGAAAAAAGATTTTTCTCAGATTTTTCAGTTATTTTCAGATTATTTCGTATAAAAACCGACAATATCTGCAAAACAAACAAAAAAAATTTGCAATATGAGCTCAAATGAACAGTAAAAACCTCTGAAATGCTATCAAAATGAAGAAAGTCTGTTTAAAAAAATTGAGAAATTTCAAATTCGCGCCGTAAAAAGACGCACGGGTCTCGCAACGATTTGTGAAAAATCCTTGGAAAACAATGTAAAAAAAATGAAAAAAAAACTGAATTTTTCACATTTTTTGTCATTTTTTGACATCCGTGAATTAGCAAAAAATGTTTTTAAATCTTTTTTCGAACGTGAATAACCCTTCAAGAAAAACAGTGGTTTGCTAGAGAAATAGTACTGTTTCACCGACTAACATGAGTCTAACAACGAAAGAAATGGTTCTCGAAATCGTGAAAATTCTGTGAATGTTCACTTTTTGTTACTTTTGACATTGCACTGTTTGACAGCATTGTAACGAGATATATTCTAAAAAGCTAACCGAATTATAGTCAGTGTGTGCATTTAACATGAAAACTACTTCGTCCATGTCTAATCATCTTATCTTCAACGTCGATGTGATTTTCAAGCTCGAGGAAAAAAAAGAGTGAAAGAAACGGCGGATCAGCCACAGTTCGAACTCCTCTCCCTCCCACTCAGGGTCAACCGAAGGAAACCTCTCCACACAAGAAGTTCAGCGCTTACGGCACACCCTTTCTCGATCAACAAAATTACAAAAACTCAAATATTTTTTTTTCAATCTACTCTGTGAACAATTTTCCCTATTTCCTGTTTTGAGTTTTGAATAAATAATTCTGTGAGAATCGGGGACTTTTTTCCTATCATCATATACATCTCATGAAGCGATTTTTATAGTGACACCGTCAAATGCACGCTACATTCGCTCTAATGCACACTGTACTGGAAACAGACTGATTGTGTCGAAAACGGTATCATTTCATTATACGCACGAATTCCTGTGAGAGCATTTGTGAATCAATCTAATTAGACTTATAGAATTACGACCAGTAGTTCCGCTGTTATATAGAAATCTTTTACATAGAAAGAAAAATGAAAGTTTATATTTCTAGAATATTTCATGCTTGCTACGTCCCGGGTTTCAACGAAATAATTTTTTTTCGATGTTAAAAAAAGGAAATTGGAAAGAAAACTCAAAATTCCGGTGTCAGTCGAAAAACCAGCCGGAAAAACTGTCGGCTCGGCCAGCAATTAAGCAAGTATGAAATATCTAGTTGTACAAGCTATCCCAGCGCTTGAATAACCGTTAAAATGTTACTAACACGATCCTTGCTTGCGCATCACGAGATCGGAAGCAAAATACGGTAGTTTGTTTGAAGGTACGGGCACAGAGAAAAAAAAGTTTCCTTTTTAATGTCTAAATGATCAATAATAAAAAAACTGTGAGAGCCGTTCTATTTGCTGTTTTGATGAATAAAACCGATGTTTTCAGTTTGAAAATCTCGAAATATACTTCTTTCCCTGCGAAATTGATGTTGTAAATTTTCGAAAGTGTTATTTACAGTTTCGTTTTGCAACTCATAAAGTAAGAAACGTTGGAAAGCTAAGATGGTGTTCTCGAATTCACTCAGAAAAGATTAATGAAATTTTTCAAATTTGATTTTTCATCGCCCAAAAACCTCTGCTCACATAAAATTTTCTATTTTACGCCCTGTGCCTGTAAATAAGCTACCGTAATTTGTTCCCGCACTTAAACAAATCGAACTTAATGATTTCGGAGCGCCAGAGTGGCATGTTTTACTTTTCAACATGATACGTTATTGCTTGGTCTGCAAATACGCTTCATTGAGAGAGAAATGTTTTCAAACTGCCGCGCAAACAATTCTACGAAAAAATTTCACTGAGGAAAGAAGTTTTTTGTTTGCGTCTCTATTAGGCCAACTGTTTGCAGTAGAGACGCAGACACGAAAAAAAAACTTCAGTGAAATTTCACTGCTTGCATATACATTATCTTACTCATCGCCGTTTCACAGACAATAAACAATAGTAAGAAAGGAAAGAAAATAAAGACAAACAGTACCATGGTGATCTTTTTAAAAGTCAGTTGTAGCCGGATTGACGGTAGCGATATCTCACCACGAAAAATTCCGTATAAATTTAAATGCAACCGTAAGAAAACTCAAAAATTTTCATTCATCTATTGATTTGCATAAATTTCGATCGGTTCTCAACGAATATTTACTTTTTTTCTGAAAAAAAAAGCTTGAAATTTCGTTGAAAACCAATTCAAATTGATGAAATTCGATAAAAAGCCAAACATTTTTGAGACTTCTTACGGTAGCAATTAAATTTATACGGTAGTTTTCGTGGTGAGATATCGCAGCCGTGGTGAGCTATCGCGGTCGGGAAGGCTGTCAGAATTCAGCTACAATTGACTTTTACAGAGATCGTCATAATAGCGTATAATTGGTGGTAGAATATTCTGGAAGAGTTCATAGGAATCAAGTTATCTTTACCTATAGGAAAAACTGAAAATGCCCTTTTTAGGCCTACTCTCCCATTGTTGGGGTTCAGCTCATGTACTTCGCGTACCTTTTTTTCTCCGCAATGCTCTGCTCGAACACGTCCAAACTTCCGGACTTTTTCACACCAGTCTTCACCGTCTTCGCCATGATTACCATGTGCTGCACCAACGTTGCAGCCTATGTCGATTCGAAGTTGCCACCTCCCAGTTCTTCCACCCACACCGCGATTCTTGTTGTCCGAAATGTTCCAACAGTAAGACATTCATCAAAATGATTTTGTTAACTCCTAGCCTTAAGATGGGATGGGTTTACTATGCACTTGCTGGATCGTCAACTTTCACAACACTGTTCATTGTACAGTTCCCATCTGCATGGCTGTTCAATGTTGTCGCCTCTGTCGTTCTCATCGTTGTTGCTGCTCTATATTTGCTGAGGGAGAGTTACTTGCAACTCGAAAGTACGTTACTGGGGATTTTACAGATTTTCAAGAAAAGAGTGGTTCGAATACCATGGAGTTTCACAGCCCTGTAGTCTAGAGTATCGGTCTCAAAAAAGTTGGCTCTGTGGTGGCTTATACTAGTTAAAGTGTAGAAAGTGGTGGGAAACCAGAGAAAGCTATTTTCAGCAATCGTCGAGCCGTTCCTGAACTTCACTACTCGTTCTACAAAGATCGTGTGTGTCGGACGAAACCGATTGTGGGAGGGTAACACCGCACCGAACAGACCAGCAATTTATCTTCGAGTATGAAAATAGAAAATCAATTTTCAAAAATATTAAAACTAAGACGATAAAAATTGATAACAATTACCAAAAAACGTCTCAATTTTTAAATTTTCTCGAAAACGTTCAATGTTAAAAATTTTGGTAAAAACTTTTTTTTTATTTTGCTGAAAAAAAAATTAATTTCGAATTACCGCCAAAAAAATGAATTCAAATTTACCGCCAAAAATCGAATTGAAATTTACCGCTGTTAAATTTATTTTCAAATAACAGCCAGATATTAAATTCGAATTTACCGCCAAAAAATTCAATTAAAATTTACCACCATTACACTAAATTTCAAACCACCGCCAGAAATTGAATTTGAACTTAGTTATTATGAAAGAACAGTACGCAGCCAAACTTGTTTAAAGGCGCATGGACTTGGTCTCGTCTCGAATCGCCACTCTAGCACAGGTGGCGGTCCCTTTTCGTCACGGGACCAAGACTATGCGCCTTTAAACAAGTTTGGCTGCGTACTGTAACTTACTAATACAATGGCTTTTGTACTGAGCTTTTTATTGGTCGGAACAAAATTGAGAGATAAATAAAAGCCAACTCACAAACAAAAAGTATTTTTTAAAAATTTGAGAGAAAAAGATCACTTGTCTACCGCTTAGATTTTGGCCTAAATTATTTCAGACCATCAACTCTTTCTTCACGGGCCCAAGATTCCACTTCCCTCTTGGAGCAAATCTCTTAGATATGAACGTCCAGCTCGGAGCTGTCATCAGCCGAAAAGCCAAGGTAAGAGAACAAAACTCACAAAAAACCAATCCCAAACAGTGAGGTATGCAGATGCACTTTGAAAAGAAGAAGAATTGGAATTGTGCTAGAAAGTAGTGATTTTTTGTTTCGAAGCCTTCGTATTACACTCAGATAATTGGTTGAAAAATCCCTGATTGTTTATGACTAGGGGTCATTTTTGTTAAAGACTGGAAATTACCAAAGTTTTTGAATTTCCGAATCACCATAAAGCACTTTTTGTGAGATTCTCATTCCTCGATCTTTGTATTATTTGATCTTCAAATTTGAAACTATTCGGGGACCGAATGTTACTGAAAGAATAATTTGAATATTCGTGAATCTGCATTGAAAACTTTTTTTTTTCGAAAACTACGCCATTTCAAAACCCGACATTTCGAAACCGGAAATTTCGAAACCGCGACATTTCGAAACCACGACATTACGAAACTACGACATTTCGTAACCGCGACATTTCGAAACCGCGACATTTCGAAACTACGACATTTTGTAACCGCGACATTTCGAAACCGGAAATTTCGAAACCGCGACATTTCGAAACCACGACATTACGAAACTACGACATTTCGAAACTACGACATTTCGTAACCGCGACATTTCGTAACCGCGACATTTCGAAATTACGACATTTCGAAACCGCGACATTTCGAAACCACGACATTTCGAAACTACGACATTTCGAAACTACGACATTTCGTAACCGCGACATTTCGTAACCGCGACATTTCGAAATTACGACATTTCGAAACCGCGACATTTCGAAACCACGACATTTCGAAACTACGACATTTCGAAACTACGTAACATGGTTATTCCCATGTCATATTTTGACCCGGCCAAGATTAAATACTAACACCTTGGTTCCAACTTCCAAGCATTTATTTATAAGAAATATTGAATAAGTATAAGATATAGAAATAAGAAATATGACTACAAATAAATATGAATAGAAGAGGAAGGTGGTCCTCACATTCCACCAGCCTGCACACACCCAAGACTCCTATCCTTCCTCCTTCTGCTCTTCTCTTCTCCGCGCAGGGCTGTCCGTCCGCCCACTATTACATCCTTATTTTCCATGAGTCGAGCGCCCTCGCTCGAACTTGGTCCAGATCCATTCGATCCTATCCATAATCATAATTTTCCGAGTTTGTGTTGATGACAGAACTGTTGTTGAAGACTCGAATTGATTGTAGGTAGAACATTGATTGAAGTGTTGGCGTGAGGCAAAGGGCGTTGACTTGACGATAATGTGTTGAGGTGATCGTAGTTGTTGTTGTGACGAATGTGTGTGGTGTGTAGACCGAGTGGAATGAGAAAAACCGAAAAAGAGTACATGTGAGAAAAGAATAGTGTGGAGAATTAGAAAAGATTTCAGATAGATATTTTGAAAATTTAGTTAGAAAGATAGAGAATATCCTGAAAAGGGTGATTAAACATTTGTAGAGGGTCAGATGGGAGTAGGGTTTTGAGTTTTGAACGTAAAGGAGTGCTAATAAAAGGTGTGGAGATAAGATAAGTGATTTTAACATAAAAGTATAGGAATTTGAGAAATAGAGAGAGATAATGCAAAAGAAGTTATACGAACAATGAAATTAACTAGGCATATTTCAGTTTCCAAATAAAATTGTACATACAAAAGTAAGTGATAGAAAAGTCATAACATCAAATAGAAACAATAATAGAAAAAATCACAACATCACCATTTTGCTCCGATCTTCGCAAACTGATGATTTCCACTGCATTCTTCCATCCATCCGATTACATTCCTTGATAATATCTTCTGCTCGCTTGCGTCGATTGATCTTCAATCCATTTCTTGTTTCGCTTGTGTAGATCCAGTAAAAATTGTAGACAGCATTCAAAGACTCCCATGTCGCAAAATGATGTTGTTCTCCGTCAAAAATGATGTTGTTCCGGTAGCAAACGAATGTTGATGTCCAAGACGTTCATATTCGTGACGTTCCTCGATAGTAGTGAAAATATTGTCACGACGTTGAGTACATTAAATCCTGGATATGGCTTGTTGTTGTTGACGCTCAATGAATAATGTATTGTGATAAAACGAGTCAGTACAGTGATAAGGGAAGACTATTGGAATAAGTGTAGTGTGGCCTACAGGTTTGAGATAAGATAGAAGTTGATTGAAAATTATTGTGAGAAAATGCTATGAATTTAATACTAGAAGGAAATATTTGAGTGTTGGTTCATATTTTTGAAGAACCAAAATTTTGAATTTTGAAATTGAAAAATGAATTTATGAATGTGAAACATATGGATATTTTTTTAAAACTTATGTTCTAAAGAAAAATTGAGAGTTTTTTTTTAACTAGGATGTTTGATAATTAGGTATGAAGTAAAAATACGTATTTGAAGGGAATAGGAACTCGTGTTTTTTTTTTTCAAAATTATGAACTGATTGCGCGTATAAGAAGATTTTGTGATTAGATAAAGGTTATGTGTGAGTGTGAGCAAGGGTGTGTGAGCGGTGAGTGAACTTGTAAGTTTCAAGAGGTGAGATGTAGAAAACACAGGAAAAATAAGTCAGAAGACAACTGTAACCGATGCGATCCTAGAGAATGACTGAATGCATCTCTGAACTACAAAACTGAAGTGCGTCCACAACAGCGTTATTCTCAATGCTCCGATTAGGATTGCTTCGCCCCTTCGAGTGCGTAGGGTTCTCATTTTCCTGGGGACTGTTCTCCAAACTCACCTTTTTATCGTATGTTCCCATTAGATTAGAGCGTTTTATGACTATTACACAGCACACGTCTACCGACAAAGACAATGAAGGGTCGAGCAAACAGATAGTGCGCAATAACCCTAGTACCAAGTGTCGACCAGATGACCGGTATTTGAACAATCAGGTGACACAATGATAATCCTTTGGTGTAATATCACTTGAGTGACGGGTGACCTCTCAAACAATAGAAAGATGGTGTGCTCTTCGGTCTTATATTCAAATTGGACAGTGCTACAGTATATCCCGTGAGAGATTTAAACATGCCTTAAATTCAATCATTCAAATAATCATGTATGCATACATGTGATGTCTGCCAAGATCATCATAAAAATACCACCCATAAAATTGTCGTCGAAAATTTTTAGACACGTGACATGCTAAAGTAAATCCATACTAAAACATGCTCACAAGTTACTTACCATTAGTTGAACTGTCAATCCTGTGAAAAAAACTAAAAGGTTGTGCACGAATTTTGAAAAACTACCACTAGAAAAGAAACAGTATCAAAAAAATGGGAAATAGTCGATAGGCCTATCTATTGTGTCTTTATACTAAATTGTAAAATAAGCCCAAACTCTCATGGCGAAAACCATTTCTCTCAGAGAGTTCCTCGAAGTAGCTAAAATAATTGACATAAAACTAATAATAAACCTGAATTCTGGGCGAGTTTAAGTGAAAACAGGATTTTCGACGAATGTTCAAGATTACCTAAAACACATCTTTCTCGGGGCAGAAAAAAAAATACAAAGCGAAAAACGAGATAAGTGTGATCTAGATTGTATTTCCTTAAGAGAAATACAGCTCACTGAACGCTACTTCTTACATGTTTGTATTACGTGATAACTTACGTACGTCCTGATGGAAACTTACGATCTTGAAACGGAGAGTACCTCAGTGAAGTATCTCCTCAAGGCGGGACCTCCACGTAACATGGTTATTCCCATGTCATATTTTGACCCGGCCAAGATTAAATACTAACACCTTGGTTCCAACTTCCAAGCATTTATTTATAAGAAATATTGAATAAGTATAAGATATAGAAATAAGAAATATGACTACAAATAAATATGAATAGAAGAGGAAGGTGGTCCTCACATTCCACCAGCCTGCACACACCCAAGACTCCTATCCTTCCTCCTTCTGCTCTTCTCTTCTCCGCGCAGGGCTGTCCGTCCGCCCACTATTACAACTACGACATTTTGAAACCGCGACATTTCGAAACCTCGACATTACGAAACTACGACATTTCGTTACCGCGACATTTCGAAACCACGACACTTCGAAACTACGACATTTCGTAACCGCGACATTTCGAAACCACGACATTTCGAAACCGCGACATTTCGAAACCGCGACATTTCGAAACTACGACATTTCGAAACCGCGACATTTCGAAACCGCGACATTTCGTAACCGCGACATTTCGAAACCATTGAAAATTTGGTTGGAAAATTTCAAATTTTTTACTCGATTTTGATCTATTTTCTGGAAAATTAAAACAAAATGAACTTCTAAACCTTTTTAGACAAGATTTATTTTCGAAAATCAAGCCTAATTTTCAACGGTTTTTTTTAATGTCGCGAAGCCTAATAAAAGTTTTCGATTATCCACATTTGTGAAGTCCTGTGAGGAACACAATAGCGCTCTATTGAGAACGGGGACGGGGCAAAATTGAAAGACTTAGAAGTTAAATGTTCTTCGTCACAAGAGTTCAAGTTTTTTTTTGAAACGATATAAAAAGATCCATTCACGATCAAATTTTTTAATTCAAGTTTTTATCGGAAAAAAATCTTTTTTTTTTTTGAAAATTCAATTCATTCCCGCATCCGTTCTTTATCGAGCTCATATGGATTTCTCACAGGTCTTAACGGTGTGCAAAATAAGAGACGCAGAATCGAAACGGTTTCGATTATGCATAACTGCTGATCGTAATTGCATTAAATTGGACGGGATATCGGAAAAGCAATTTCTGAATAGCAGAAAGGTTTTAATAGCAAGTGTGCTTTATGGCGATGGAAATTCAAAAATCTAGGGAGATTTCAGTAACAACGAAATGAATTAGGTTTACAAAGATCGAGTGGTTTTCAACTATTTTTCAGTATGATACGAGAATTTAAGAAAGTTCATCTACTTTTTTTTAACACATATAGTTATAGTTTTGATAACCCTAATTCTTTGTAAGTGGTTACATCGCTTCTTCTCAAAGGAGCACGTCTGCATTCTCCACTGTTGGGCATCATTTGCACAGATATGTAGCAAAGTAATTCTAAGATCAAAGTAACACAAAATTTTCAAGAAATAGTCGAATTTGCACTAGTGAACGTTTTCTATCATAAAAAAAATGCAGTAAATCAGCAGAAACTATTATACACGGTGAATGTTTTTGGATGCAAGTGTCCTAGTTTTAGCATTTACGCTTTATCTCACACGGCATCTTTCGCGAAATGTTGGTCAAAATGCAAATTGGAGGTTTTTCAAATAATTATCTAAATACATTGAGAGCAAACAAGAGCATATCAACTACATTTTTAGCACATTTTCGCAATTTCTCTGTTAACAAATATGCAAAAAGTTAATTAGAAAGTTCGGATATTTTAACTGAATCATTTCACAACAAAAACAAGATCAATAATGATCAATTATTTTCTCAATGTACTGAGTTTTCCAACAAAAATTATGTCAATGATGCGAACCTAAGTTTAAAAAAAGCCCAAAGAGACAAAAACCTTCACCGTGACAATTTGAATAAACACCTGCAAAATTCATCGACCAAATTTCTGTTGATACGAAAAAAAACTATCACCGCCTAAACCGATGAGAGAAATTTCCAATTAGCTCAAAATAAAAATATTGTCGTTTTCTTCAGTCTACTTAATCGCTAAAATTTGCTATAAATAAGTCAGCCTAAATTTTAGTTCCAAAAATTGCCTTCGTAGATATTAGTGTTGTTTAAATTCCACAAAATATTTCTATAGAAATTAGGCCTCGACAGTCTTACCTTCTTTAACCCAATTGCAGAATTTGATGCGCGACGAGGTGTGGGAGTATGTGGCTGGATTCGCAGCTTTCCTCGACATCACCGACATCCTTCTGCTAGCCGATCAGAGAGGAAGAAAGAATCCATGGGCTCTCGCAAAATCTTTCGACCATTCTTTGCCGGCTGGAAAGTTCGTTAAAATGGAGGATCTCGAAAATCCAGATCTGATCGAGGTGTTTCTTCAAATTGGCGAAGGCAGAAAGGATTACTACAGTGCAGGTTTGATGACATTTGACGCCCAGTCCATCCTTCAGTATGCCTCTCGCACGATCACTCTGGAAGCAGGTGATGTGGTTCTTTTCGGTCAAATTTCGCTTCCAAGTCCCGTCTCACACTCAACACCAGATGTGGTCTCGAAAGTCACCTTTGGCATTCTGGGTCATCCATCTACCACTTTCACTATCGTATAATTTTTCAATGCTCTCTCTCTCACACACATTTGTTCTTTTTAACATTTTTACGTAGCTTCCTTCTGAAGCTAATTGTTCGAAACTCACCCCAGGCTTTGTTTCCACTGATCCGTTTCAATTATTTCCTTTCTTTCTTATAGAATCTCTTTTTCCTCCATGATTCCTCCATGTAAAATCAAAAACGATAAATTCCAATTTTCCAGATTCGACATGCATAACAGCGGGAAGAATGCGTTTTCATTGAAAACTCCATGAATGAAATTACTAGTTTGGATCTGATGATCAATGGAATCAATCATCGATTGCAGAAGTGTATTCAGCTTCTTTGGATCCATTTTTTGGAAACGGCGATTCCCAGCGTCCGGGTCTCGAACTGCGACGATTTCGAGGCGTTTCAGCTTGATGTCTCCATTTTTCAGCACGAACCACAAATGATCAATTATCGATTTTTCAGGGTCAACCGTTTCGATCGTTGTTTTTTCCTCTATGTATCTAATTATCCAATTATCCTTCTTCTTTTCAGAAAACACGCCGAATTCGTCAAACAATGGATTTTTCCAGATCAGCCGTTTCATCCGTTGCGTTAACTTTCGTGCGGAAGCAGACGTACGTCACAGTCCAGTTATCAGTCTTTTTCTCAAAACGAATGTTCAGGTCGCCGAATTTCAGTGAGGAAAACGAATCATTCAAACTCAGCGAAATCTTTACGAGGCCATTCATTCGTCTATTGATGAGAGTTTTGAAGATTTGTGGCACATCTCTCTCATTGAACCTGAAATTGAATTTGAGAGATGGTAACTACATTGATTTTCTTACTGATGATCCAATTTCAAATCGTTAACTTTTCTCTCCACGGTTTCTACCGGAAACACTGTATTCCGAATTTCCGATCTATTATCATTAACAAATTGAGCTCCATCTGGAATTCCGAAGACCGCATCTTGATCCAATTTAGTATCGTATCCAAGATCGAATTGATTATTCTGGAACCTTTTGAACAAATATTCGAATTCCGAGTATTCCATGAGTTTCGTTCCCAGTTTCTCCATCAAACTCTCATATGCTTCTTCAATTGATTTCTTTCGATCGAGAAGGAATTCGCAACAAATGGCTAAACGATTTTCGATTTCTTCATAGGGCACAGTTAATTGCTTCATCATTTTTATGGGTTGGTTAACCTGGAAAAAAACATTATTACGTTAGGAAAAAGACATGCGTTTGCTCAAATTTCTTCGATGGTACAAAAAATCAATAATAAGAAAATAAGTTAAATATAGGTGGGAAAATAAGATTTTACTGAAAAGGACCAATAAAATTTCAAAACAACAGTGGGTCTCGCCACGACAAAAAATCTCTCTTTCTCCGAAAATGAAACAGTCTAAAAATCAAACAACAAAATAGAGTTCAGTGAGAAAAAAACACTGCACAATAATTTTTTTAAATCAATGCAGATAGGATCAACAACTTTATTTTACAAAAACAAGAAAACAACAGAAAAAAGAACGAGAATGATTCTCAAAATCCTTATATGAAATTATCGATAGCAACGTATGTTCCGCTACCGCGCAACCAAACGGATTCTCCAGATTTTTCAATCCGAAAACGAAAACAAAAAAAAACAAATAACTAGAATGTTTTCTGAAAATCATCATTTGTTTCGAATGGTAATTTGGTCTCCGTCGCGGTTCAAATTCAAAGAAACACATTTTGAAGATTTAACAATTTTGAAAACAGGTCTATTTCGAGTGTCGAGTTTGATAATTTCTGATCCTTCGATTTGGGAGAGAAGAAAATCAATAATCGGATTGATCTCGAAGTTTTGATTTTTGGTAGACAAACAACAGCGTTTTTTGCCGGTAGAATTAAAGAAGTGCTGGAAAATATTCACGATTTTTTTTTTGAAAAATGAATTTTTAGTAATACCTTTGTGACACTAAGTACATCTTTCGGAGTGACACTCTCCACTTCTAACCGAACCCCCTTGTATTGGAATAAATGTTCGACTTTCAATGGAGTGACTCCCAACGAGAAGATACGATTCGCTTGCCTCCATTGACTTGTTCTCATGATTTCCCAGAGTTTCTGATAGTTTCCTGCTTCTTTCCATGAAACATCGAAACTAATTTTTCTCAGTGTTTTCGGTTTCAAATGCTTCAACATCGACAAAAACGTATCCTCGTTGTATCCTACACACTCGAAACGTTTAACGTCGAACTGATGATCAATTGAATCAATCATCGACTGAAAAAGATTATTCAGCTTTTCTGAATCTATTTTCTGTGAATTGCGATTCTCCGCTTCTGATTCTACATTTTTGAATCGGAGAGTACCCAGTTCGATGTTTGGATTCTTCAGCACGAACCACAAATGATCAATTATCGATTTTTCCGGGTCAGCTGTTTCAATTGTTGTACTGACATGCTGGTACTTTTTTGCGTCGAAGAAGCTGTACGTCACAGTCCAGGTATCAGTCTTTTTTTTAAAGCAAAGGTGCAAGTCACCGAATTTCAGCCAGGAAAACAAATCATTCAAATCCAGTGAAACACTTCTGAGTCCATTCATTCGAGAATTGATAAGAGTTTGGAAGATTTGTGGTACATCACTCTCGTTGAATCTGAAATTTAATTTGAGAGATGGTAACTGCTTTGATTTCCTTACTGATGATTCAATTTCAAATCGTTAACTTTTCTCTCCACCATTTCTACTGGGGCCTCAGTCCGGACCCATTGTTGCTTTCGGAACCTAGCTTCATTAGCAATTTGAGCTCCATCTGGAATTCCGACTACCGTATCTTCATCCAAATTAGTATCGTATCCAAGATCGAATTGATTGTTCTGAAATCTCTTGAACCAATATTGGAATTCCGTGTATTCCATGAGTTTCGTTCCTAGTTTCTCCATCAAACTCTCATATGCTTCTTCAATTGATTTCTTTCGATCGAGAAGGAATTCGCAACATATCGCTAAACGATTTTCGATTTCTTCATAGGGCACAGTTAACTGCTTCATCATTTTTGTGAGTTGGTTAATCTGGAAAAAAATGCATTGAAAAATACGTTTTTTCTATGTAAGAATGGCGGTGCGAAAGTTCAGTTTGAAAAAATTAGCGAAAATAGCAAAAGTAGCGATGAAAACACAATAAACAGCGAGCTAGAAGTTACGAATGGACTACTGTAGCTGCAAAATACGCAGCGCTGCCTTTGCGTAACCGGCATTTTAACTCACGCGCAACATTTTTGTTTTTGGAAAATGAAACGGGCGGGACACGAATTTTTAGTATTTCACTTTTGCATAAATTATTACGGATTCAGGAGCTTATTATAGGAGAAAAACTAATTTTGAAAATGTATAATCAAATCAGTGAAAAAGAAAACACTTTCCAAATAATGAATGAATCAAATCACAAATTATCAACAACTTTATGCAAAAAATGAAAAACAACAGTAAAAATAACAAAAATAAATTTCTGAACATTCTCAGAAGTTTTGGACAACAATGTAGTTTTCATTACCATTCAAAAAGACACATTTTACAGATTTACGAATTTCGAAACGGAATTTATATTGAGGGAGTGTTGGAAGAGTTCTGGTAATTTCTGTTCCGTCATTTTGCGATTGAAGAAAGTTCGGGATTGCATTAATATCGCGATGAATATCGATTTTCTCTTTTCCGGAATACAAAGTACAGCATTTGGTGTTGACAGAATTGAATAAGTGCTGAAAAGTTAGGATATTGTTTTTGTAAAAACTTTTTTTTTCCGAAAAAATGTTTCGGGAAGAATCGAAAAAAAAACGGTTTTTAGTTGTATATTTTTGAGTTTTTATCGCATTTTTATCCATTTTTTCTGAAAAAAATCGAAAAATTTCGAAAAAAAATTTGAAAAATCCCAAAAACCATTTTTCGTTTTTTTCGCTCTGAAAAATTTTTTCTTTCGAACTAAAATTTCGAAAAAAAAATTTTTCGGACCAAAAATTTCGAAAAAAAAAATTATTTTTCGATTTTTTCCGGAGTTTTTTTTTCGCACAGCCCTGCTTTCGACAATGGAGCGCAATTGATTCTCAATGCCGACACATATTTTTGAAATTGAAACCTACCTCAGTGACACGTCGTACATCTTCCGGAGTAACCCTGTCATATGTCAGGAGAGATACTTCACAGTGCAATACATCTTCGATTTTCAATGGAGCAATTCCTCGAGAATAGATTGTTTTCGCCTGTTTCCATTGATCCATTTCAACGATTTCCTCAAGTTTTTGATAGTTTTCTTTTTCTTTCCACGAAATTTCAAAATCGATTTTGCAGAGTGTTCCTGGTTTGACAAGATTTAACAGTGAGAAGAAGGCATCCTCATTGAATCCTTTACAATTGAGAATACTAGTTTCGAATTGATGATCGAATGTATCGAGCATCGATTCTAAAAGTGTCTCCAATTTTTCGAAATTTATACGACTGTTCTTCGGTTCAAAATTCAAAAAATCTGGATTATCTCCATGCAATTCAATTTTGATGCTTCCAAGCTCCATTTCCGAATTCCTCAGCACAAACCACAGATGATCGATAATAGATTTTTCAGGATCAATTGTTTTGCATGTTTTATCAGTGTGTTCGTAACTAATAATCCAAAGGTTTCCATTTCTGTCCCAACGAATTCGATTTTCGTCGAACTTCATTATGCAGAATTGACGAGCAAAGTATACCTCGATTGTCTTCAGATTAGCTGATAGTTCATTGATGAGAAGTTGGGAGAATTGTGGCACAACATTCTCATTGAATCTGGAAAATTAATTCGAAAAAAAAGGCTCCGGGACATTTCGAAACCGGCGATTTTAATAGATTTTTCTGCAAATCTGAGCAAAGTAAAAACAGAAAAATAATGATTTTTAGTCAAAAAATTTTTTTTCGAAAAAAAGTTGACCTTTTGTTTTGCTCAGATTTGCCTGAAAATCAAATAAAATCGCCGGTTTCGAAATGCCCGGTTTCGAAATGTCCCGGAGCCGAAAAAAAGCAAATGATTTTGCTTTCTTACTCATTATTCAATTTCCTATGTCGTTTTTTCCTTTTCGTAACTTCTACTGGTTCTTCCGTTTCTATAATCACTGCAGGAACCTTCTCGAGTTTTGGATCCACTTCTTTCTGGATTCTGGAGACCGTATCTTCCCTAGATTCATCGATTTGAAACCTGACATTTTTCTGAACTTTCACTGACGTCTCCTTTACTATGATCCCTGCATTCTGAATCTTAGAAATCTCCTTCGAATCCAAATTAGTGTCGTATCCCAGATCGAATTGATTATTCTGGAATCTTCTGAACCAATATTCGAATTTCGAGTATTCCATGAGTTTCGTTCCTAGCTTCTCCATCAAACTCTCATATGCTTCTTCAATTGGTTTTTTTCGATCGCAAAGGAATTCACAACAAATCGCTAAACGATTTTCGATTTCTTCATAGGGCACAGTTAATTGATTCATCGATTTTTTTGTGAGTTGATTTATCTGAAAAAAAAACCTGATTTTTATTAAAAAAAAAGTTTTATAGAGAAATTTTAAACGAAAAATTGGCGAAATAACAGAAAAAATAGCTATGAAAATTGGAGAAAAAGCAAACAAGCAATTGAGAGGGCTACTGTAGTTGCAGAAGTACGCAGAGTGCGCCTCTGCGTACCCAGCATTTTAGTTTACGCACAAAACTCGCTTTCAGGCTTAAAATTGGTTGTTCTCAGTTTGCGACTGTTAAATAGCTGATTCTTAAGCTAAAAATTAAAGAAAAATATTTTTTATCGAATAAAAATCTACACAAAATTTGTATTATCGGTTGAAAAACTGATGAAAAAATAAAAAGGGTACTGTAGCTGCGAAAGTACGCTGGAAATCGGTGGTGAATTTGAAAGCAAGAATACGAAATTTATTACTGAAGCATCACAGACAATCGAGAGTAGTATCAAACAAAAAAGATAATGAATAATATTCACAAAATTATTTCTTGGGTTCCGGTGAGCACACCCATCGCGGATGAGCCAATTTAGCAATGAAAACCGATCCATCGTCATATATTTCCGACTCTCCCAAATGATAGTAGTATCTGCCTTTCAAGTCAGGCTTCTGGGACACAAAATCATCGATAAGGTTCTTATTCGCTGGTTTCAGATCGAAGAATTTATCGAGATCGACGAGATTCAACTTCGATGGATGGTAGAATAGAGCGCGTTTGAATTTATTGTCTGGTTCGTCTTGATGGTTCTGCAAAATGAATAGTTTGTGACATTCGGACATGCAGACAGACATTCTGATTTTATGTCTGTCTGTCTGTATTTCCAGATGTCCGAAAACCAGTTTCAGAAATGATGTCTGTCTGTATTTCTGTACTCCAGGATGTCCATGACTATGTGTATGTCTGTCTGTGTTACAGGTTTGTCTTGATGTCCGGATATGCAGGACACCTAGGATAGTGCCTGGTTGTCTGTATGGATGTCCGGATGTTTGTCTGTCTGTCTGTTTGTATGTACCGAAATCCAGATATCCAGAAGTTCAGATTCTCAAGAGCCCGGCACACTTGTATTACTGTATGTCTGTCTGTCCGGATATCTGCATTTCCAGATGTCCAGACATGCATACTGAAGAATGCCAGGGCAACTAGAAAAACTGTAGGTCTAAGTGTCTGCAGATCCGGATGTCTGTACGAATGTCTTTCCGTCCACATGTCTGTCTGTCTATCTGTCTGTCTGTTTGTCTATCTGTCCGTCTGCTTGTCCGTCTATCTGTCAATCTGTCTGTCTGTCTGTCTGTCGGTCAATCTGTCAATCTGTCCGCCTGTCTGTCTATCTGTCGGTCTATCTGTCTATCTGTCTGTCTGTCTGTCTGTCTGTCTGTCTGTCTGTCTGTCTGTCTGTCTATCTGTTTTTCTGCCTATTAATCTAGATGTTAGTATGTCCGATTCTCTGGATGTCTGTCTGTCCTCCTACCCTCCTGTCCGGATGTCCCCAAACCCTTACCCCGGTCATCATAACAATATCCAACGTGTCCAATTGCTCATGATAAATCTCAAAAACATTCAAATGAAAGAATGCTGCGATGGGAATTCGAATCATCTGATTATGAAGCCAATACACTCTCTGCGTCTCCTCGAATTGTCTCGATCTCGCTATTCTATCCTGATCTACAGTAATTACATCGGATACTTCCATCTCGCCGTCCAAAAATTCCCAAAATTTCGCTCTTTTCCTCTCGTACTCCACCATATATTCATTGATTTTTGAGTATTCTTCAGTCACGTCTTCTGATTTTTGATATTTTGGAAAATCGATATTCACAAGTTCCATCTCTTCGAGAACTCCCGGTTTCAGGCAGTCCAGAATTGAATGGAAGGTCACAAGGTCGTCGGTTTGAACGGATAGCTTTTTGACGTGATGGTAGAAGCCGTAGTCGGAGAACATTATTCTGGAATGCACTTCTATTAGAGGGAGGCCGACTATTGTGGGTTAGTGCCTTTTTATTAGAGTTTTGTTCAAGTTTCGCGGATGCCAGATTTGTTTTTTTTAGTAAAGTCTGACAGTATATCCGGATGTCCTGATGTCTGTACACCCGAAAGTATGTCTGTATGTATGCTTGTGTATCTGTATGTATTTCCAGATGTCGGTCTGTCTGTATGTCTGTACAGTTGTCCGGATGTCCTGATGTACAAACTTTTTCGTCTAGTGTCTGTGTGTCCGGATACCGGATGTAGTCATGTTTGCTTGTACGTCTATCTGTCTATACAGACGTCCAGACGCCTGTACGTTTGTCCGAATGTTGGAGTTGCCTAATTTCTGCGTTTGTCTGTCTATCCGATTGTCCGGATGTCCCACTCCGTTCTAACGTGTCTGTACGGTTTTCCAGATGTCCGGATTCCAGTCGGTATGATCTGATGTCTGTCTGTATGTCTGCTTGTCTGACTCTCCATTTTCTGCCTATCTGTCGATTCGTCTTTCCAGATGTCTGTCTGTCTGTCCGTATGCCTGCCTGTCTGTCTGTCCACTTTTTTTCTGTCTATCTGTCTGTCTGTTTTTCTGTATGTTTATATGTCTATATCTTAGTATGTCCTTCCAGATGTAGGTCTGTCTGTAAGTCTGTATGTCTGTCCGTATGCCTGCCTGTCTGTCCGTATACCTGTTTGTCTGTATATCTGCCGATTTGTCTGTCAGTTTATTTGTCTGTCCCTTTGTCTGTACTTCTGTCTGTCTGTTCGTCTGTCTGTCTATCCATCTATCTGTTTACCCGTACACCGTTCTTTCCATCTGTCCGGATGTCTGTGAAACTATACAACTAAATGCCTGGACGTCTGTCTGTCTGTCCTCATGTCTGTATATTCAGTTGTATTCTGTCTATCTATCCCACTTTCCGGAAGTCTATCTCCCGGCAAATGCTTAACTGCTATTTCTCAACTTCTACGGGGGTGATCAAATGCTATGTTGTAACTGCTATTGTCTCACCTGCTATATTTGGTTCTTCTGCTATGGACCAACTGCTATAGCCATAGCAGTTGAGACATCAAAAGTGGCGAGAATAGCAGTTGATCCGTAGCAGAAGAGCTAAATATAGCAGTTGATCACCCCCATAGCTGTTGAGTATCAACCCCCATTTCCCCCATCCTTACATGAAATCATCCAAGAATACCAATCCATTCTCCATCATCTGTCTCCGTGCCATTCCATCCGTTTTCACTCTCTGATGATATTCAATGAATAACGATTCGAATTGATTATTTCTATTCGAAAATACGATATTCAAATCATTCAAAGCCGTCTGCTGATACTCCCTGTCTCTGATAACTTTCATCTGATTCCTTCTGCATTTTCGACTGTAATTCTCATAGGATATTCCATTTGTTGGATCATTTGTGTATTGAACACGTGTCTCATCGTATTTCACATAGATACTTCTTGACGATATTGTGATGTGGATTGTTTTGTAGTCGACAGGTTGGGAATCGATGTGCGCGCGAATCCGTTTCGACAGTTTTCGCAGTTTTAGTCTGGAAAAATGAGGGTTTGGGGCGAAAATTCGAGATGTTAGAGCGCTAAACTAGGGGATTTTGAGCTCAAAATTAGGATTTCTTGAGCCCGATATAATGGTTTTTGAGCCCAAAATTAGGAGTTTTGATCCCAACATTAGGGGTTTTCAGCCTAAATAAAAAATGTTCTAGTGAACACTATGGAATTTGAACATAAAAAAATTTGGGGTTTGGGCTCCAAAAATTGGGGTTCGGACTCCAAGAGGTTTTTGAACTCAAAATAGTCGAGTTTCAACCAAAAATTATAGAATTTTGCGCATAAAATTAGAGATTTCCGGCTCAAAATTAGGGATTTCGACCCAAAAATTATTTTTTGGACTCAAAATCAGATAATTTTGAGCATAAAATTAGGGATTTCGTGTCGAAAATTTGGATTTTTCGAGTAAAAAATTAGGGGTTTTTGGGTCTAAAATTAGAGAATTTTGAGCATGAAATTAGGGATTTCGTGACGGAGTTAGGGTTTTCGAGTTCAAAATTAGAGGATTTTGAGCCTAAAATTTAGGTTTCCGAACCCAAAATTAGTGGTTATTGGCCCCAAAATTAGGGATCTTTGAGTCTGTAATTGGGGATTTCAGGCCTAAAATCAGGATTTTCCGAGCGCAAAATTACTCGTTTTCTGGCCAAAAACCCAGGAACCCTGCCTGTCTGTCAGCATGTTTATCCGAATGTCCCAACTCACTGGCAATCTAATCCATATCTCCCTGCTATCACCGCAAACGCCTTCTCCTGATTTTCAGTCAGCTCCTTCTCATTTTCAGCCATTTTATGTCTGAAATCGTCTGAAAATTCTGGAAAAAGGAAACAGAGTTTCGAAAAATATTCAATAGAAAAAAAACAAAAACTGGAATTAAAAACGAGTCGAACCCCTATAATTTATATTCAAAATACAAAGAAAAATGGAAATGGTCGGCCAAAAAAAATATCGTAAGTACATTATGAGCAAATGTGCTCTACTGGAAAATTGAGGGAATCTAAACACTTGAAGCCAGAAGAAGTGTTTTTGACTCCAAAAAAAATAGCAATTCTAAGCTAGAAAAGTTAGTTTTCAACAGGAAAATGTATTCACAAAATTTCTGGCTTTTTTGTACAAAAATTACAAATAAAAACTCAATAAAACATGCAATAAATCAATTATTCTTTCCAATCGTTTTTCTTTCAATTCGAAGAGCCTGTCGACTCCATTCAACCTCAAAGAATTCCTCATTAGAAATTGGAAATTCATAAAAGTCGTCGGAGATTTTCTGGAGATTTGCAATATCCCATCCGTGTTTGTCGGAGCTGATTCCTTGAGACGATGTGACAATGAACAGTTGAATTTTGCTAGACTGGAGGATTCTCTGAAAGTTTTTCAGTCGAAAAATAGTAAAAATTGGGGTGAGGATAAGCAAGACTGACTAGATAGGAAACGCAGACGGTTAGAAAGTTGAAGGCGCATGGTGCATTTTTAAAATAGCTATGCTCAAGCGTCGGCTTGAAAGAGTTATTTTGGACATACAATTTTAGTTTCGAAGCCCCAAAATTGTTTCTGAGTCTAAACCAGGGCTGTGCGAAACAAAATCGAAAAATTGTTTTTCGAAAATTTGGGACCGAAACAAATTGAAAAACTTTTTTTTCGTATTTTTCAGGGCGGAAAAAACCAAAAATGATTTTTCTGGATTTTCCAACATTTTTTTCGAAATCTCAGGATTTTTTAAAATGAAAATTGGGTAAAAAGGTGGTAAAAACATAAAATATACAACTGAAAATCCGGTTTTTTCGAAAAAAAAAAAAGAAGGCGAAAATTTTTCTTAACTTCCTAGCCTGAAAACTGTATTTCAAGCGAAAAAAAGCCTTTTTTGTGGTGTAAAACCCTAATTATGGGCCCAGCATCCTCAATTTTTGGCATTTTTGGGCCAAATAGCATTTCCTCAAGCTCGAATTCCTGTCGAAAAAAATTTTTTTTTTCTTAAATCACCTTCAAAAACACAAAAACGTCCTCTCCACGAATCCAGAGGTGTTGAAAATGGAGCGCAACTCGGCGGCATTCTTCAAAATAAAAAATTGGAAATGTATCCAAACTTGGAATACAAAAAGTCATTTTCAAGAATTCATGATCCAAATCCACAATTTCTTCGATCCGATTGCTGATTTCGCGTTGATTTGGCTGTTTATAACTCTCTGATATCTCAAATTCAACGGTTTTCGATGAGAAATATTCCAGTATTTTCAGATCTTCTCCTCTCCATTTCGTACTGATTTTGATCTCTTTTACTGAAATTTTCCACGAAAATCCTTTGAAAAACTCATGGATATTAGAGAAAAACGCCGGAGAGATATTCTGAATCTCCAGGAATTCCAGCTTCAATTTCGGATTTTTCAGCACAATTTTCAGATCTTCCAGTGCCATTTTCTGATGTCCTCCTGAATTTCGAATCAAGTAGTGCCATTCTCTGGATGGAAATTCCACCAAACAATCCCCGATTTTCGAGTGAGCCCTATCGAACCAGTATTGATTATTGTAGCGAATAAAGTGGTTGTTGTATGTGATACTGGCGTAACTGATCTCAAAATCCAGCGCTATCGATTTTACACCTGTATCCGAGTTGTCGAGCAGGATTTGAAACGATTTGCACACTTTTCGAAGGATTAATCTAAAAATTTCCAGTTTTTTATTTATCCGGATGTCCGCTTTACCTGTCCATCACATCCAAATTTTGTATCACCTCTTCAATCACTTCTATTGGTAGATCCATTAAATTCAGGTCGTGTTCGGAGCTCGGACTGAAAAATTATCGATTTTTTATCTTTTTTTTCAAATTTTTTACACAAACTACCATTTTTCAGCTTCTAAATCTATTTTTCCATCACTAAATCGATAGAACCATCGCTCAAACTCCCGGTAGTCCACCACATCATCCCCCAATTTGTAGCAAAATGCGCGGTACGAATCAAAAATTGGCATTCCGTTGAGATATTCGTAGTAGATGCACGCACGGATTGCTGTCTCATTTCCGCGAAAAATTTTGTTGTTTTTTGGCATTTTTTTGCTGAAAAATTGAGAAAATTTTGATGACAAATGAAAAATTGAAGAATAGAAGAAATAATTGCAATTTTCCCAAGCGCTTCACTGAATACTTGCTGCAAAACTATATTTTTCAAATAATTACACGAAAATTCAGCCGAAAATCCATTAAAAATGGCCAAATTTGGCTCAAAAACACTGAAAAAAATTGATGCGCGTGGAGTTAAATGCCTGGGTACGCAGAGACACTCTGCGTACTTTGGCAGCTACAGTAGTCCTTGAAAAAATTTTTGGGCAATTTAACAGTTTTTTTGACGATTTAAAATGAATTTTGGTAGATTTTTTTGTGTTTCAAAAAAAATAATACAAAAAACTAAAAAAAAATCATCTGCTTAAAAACAGCCGAAAAACCGTCACGAAAAGGGCTGAAACACTTAAAATATTTTTTGCTCGTGAGATAAAATGCCTGAGTACGCAAAGTGTATTGTGTACCGTAGTCCCCGCGCAATTCTTTCCGGGCGGTCTCTAGAATTTTCCGGAGTGTTTTCAATTGTTTACCATTCATTTTCTTCGTTTTTTTCGGCATTTTTCGGCGAAAATTATTTTTTTTTTTGTTTCCATACAGCCTTTTTTCCACATTTCAAACTGGAGAAATCAATTTTCTCGCTTTTTTTCTCAAAATTTTCGAATTTTTTGTAATTTTAAGCATATTTTCCGTTTTACAGCCTGCGACCAGAAAAATGACTGAGGCGAGAGGAGCGGACGTCACATCGGATGATCTGTAGGTATTCAAAAGTTTTCGTTTCCAAAAATTCAAATTTCAGAGCGAAGAACGTGCCAGTTAAATTCCTACGTCATATCGAGAGCACGCGTAAGGATGTCGAGAAGCCAATTCTTCTACACTTCATAGAAGATTATCTCCAACTAGATACATTTAAAATCAAAATGAAGAAAGGAAGAGACGGTTTATTTTCATTTGAATACATACATGTCTGGGTCGATGAGAAGAATAAGACGGAAACAAAGCAAACGAGGGATCCTGAGACGTATATTACCAATCTTCTGAAGTTCATGTTGAAGGATCCAAATGGCCGGTTCAGAATCGAAATGTACGGCCCGACTGGAGCTGAGTATTTGTTGAATATGGAGTTAATGAATTTAAAGATCCGAGAGTTGCTCGATTCGTTTCGCCATCAGATTGCTTTTGGTGCTATCGATTTTAAGCATCTGGCCGACGATACGTTCGTCACTCTTATGAAGCGTTCAAAGCCGGGTGTACTCAAGGCTATTACTTTCAATATCAAGTGGGATAGCTGGGATAAAATGGAGGAAATCGTTAAAATGGAAGCATGGAAAAAGGCGACACAAATCCACTCGTGGGGATTGACTCCACTCAAATTTGATGACGTGAAACACTGCACACATTGGCGATTGCATTGGAAAACTGTCACTTCCAGCGAGATTGAACGTATCAAAGAAGTAAGAGAGAAATGGGGTTCATTGAAAATGAAAATAATATGTGTCGCTTTTTTCCAGCACATCCGCGATACTAATGAAGAAAAATTCTTCACCGTTTTCGTCGAAAAAGGAGACATGTTCAGAGATGAAACGATCAAAAATGAACTGAAGTCGAAGAACACGGAATCGTGTGGAGGAGAGCCTTGGAGTGGCGAAAGTTATGGCTATATCCATAAATGGGACCATCCTCGACGTACTTTTGAAGTGAAACTTACCGCTTCGTCTGCAGTGTTCAACAACATTGAAACAATTGAACCTGAACAGCGCTGATGTGTCTTATTCAATACTTATTTCATGTTCTATTCTGGAAATCTATTGTCGAAACGTAATTTATTGTGATATTCTTCCTCTATTTTGTATTTTGATATAAATATGTAGATATCGTCTTCTTTCCTCATTGCTTTCTTTATGAAAATGTTTGCTTCCTTTCAAGGCGTTGCCTACTATCAACGGTTTCGAAAAGTTTCGTTATTGACAAGTGAAATGAGGATAGTTTACGTTTTTGCAGATTAACCAGCTCATAAAAATGGACAAATCGATTTTTCCTAATAAGCAAATTGCTGCTAGTTCATCAGAAGTCGTTGAGATCGAAGATAATGATATTTCTGTGGAGAGACATATGGAAGATTTGAAGCTGAATTATCAGTAAGAAAGCCAACCCGCCCAGGGTTGTGCGAAAAATGACCTCCGAAAAAAATTCGGAAAAATTCGTCCGAAAAAAAAAACTCGACAATTTCAACAAAACGCAACGAAAAAATTTCAAAAATCACCAAAATCGGCCGAAAAGTTTCATTTTTCAGAATTTTTTCTCATATTTTTTCTCTTCGCCAGTAAATTATCGATTTCTCGAAAAAAATTTTCGAGACCATTTTCCTGAAAAATTTTTCGACGATAAAATTTTCGGAATTTTTGTACCGATACAAGCCGAAAACTTTTTCGCACAACCCTGATCCCACCTATCATCTCTCAAAATGAAATTTCCAGGTTCAACGAGAAAAATGTGCCAGAAATCCTCAAAACTCTGAGATTAAGTATTCTACAAGAGATCTGGGTAGATATAAATGAACAAGAATGCAAAATGCAGTTTGGAAAATCGATTATACGTATGGAGAGAAAAGAAGACTATTGGCTGATTAACTACGAAAATACCAGCGAAAAAATCAAATGTGATGATCACGAAAAGTTTATAATCGATAATTTATGGTTTGTGCTGAAGAATCCGAACCTCACGCTCAACTGCTTTATTCTTGAAGCCCAGTACTACCCGAAATCGGAGGAAAACAACAGCATGGAGACGGATGATGATTGTTCCCGAAAAATGGATGCGGAAAAAATTCATTTTGTTACTGCAGTCGATGCTCGATTCCATTGATCATCAGATTCAAAGCTATATGTTCATTTGTATCAGATTCGATGAGGATACGTTGTCGTCGCTGCTTAAATATTTCAAAGCAGGAATACTAGAAGGAATCGATTTCGATATTTCGTGGAAAGAAGATGGAAACTATCAGAAAATGAAGGAAATTGTTGAAACAGATCAATGGAAGCAAGCGAAAAAGATCAGCTCGTTGGGAGTCGCTCGATTAGAAATCGAAGATTTTGCGCATTGTGAAGTGTTTCGATTGGGACTCGAGAGTATCACTCCTGAAGATGTGCTTCTTGTCATCGAGGTAAATCTTGTTCGCGGCTCCGCGACATTTCGAAACCGTTGAAAATTGGAAAAAAAAAATTTTCAAAAAAAGTTTGAAATATTATTTCGTACTAATTTCACGGGCTCGCGAAGTATCCCCTTCGGAAAAAACTTGATTGAAATTTCAGAAAGTGCGCTCCGCCGTACATTTCCCCAAAATCTTCCGAAAAGTCATTTTTTAGTGTTTTTCAAGTCGATTGTAGTGTAGAAGTGCGAAAAGTGAAAGAAATATTCAAAATCGACTTGAAATTTGGCAGGAAACCGAGCAAAACTCCATCAAAAACATAAAAAACAAGTGAGAAGCCTCCGTAAATCGACAAGCCACGCCCTGTGGGCGGAGCTTAACTTTCGCGGGTGTTTGAAAAAATTCAATCGTAGGGGACACTTTCCGAACACGTGTAATTTTTCAAAAAATCGATTGAAATCGAGTACAAAAATTTGAAAATTTCCTAATTTTCAACAGATGTCGGGTTTCGAAATGTCGCGGAGCCCAAATTTGTATTTGCGTAACTCCATGCTGAAAAAAAAAACTGAATTTTTTGCAGCAAGTCTTCAATTTTTCTGGCAACAAATGCTGTGTGTTGTGTTGCGAAACTGAAAACTACGATATCGATGCAATCCTACATGCTATTAGATCGCAAAACGACGGATCAAAAATCACAAAATTTCGAGCATTCGAACATCTTCCTGGAGACAAATGTTGCTATAAGATCGCAAAGTCTGCGAAACGTGTCTTTCTTACTCTGAATGGAAACGACATTGTTATCCAAAACTACTGAAAATTTTTCTGTTTTTTGATAAACCTGTTGTTTTTTTCTTTGGTTTCTTCCATTGTGCCATCAAAAATTGTTGACTTCGCAAATATATCTTCCTCAAGTATACATCAGTTCGAATATATTTTTGCCGGTCAACCATTTCATTAAAAATGGATAAATCGATTGTTCCAGTTAATCAAATCGCTGTTCGTTCATCAAATTGCTATGCATTTTCGAATTCGAATCCAGCAGCCTACTCAGTAAAGCGCATCTGTATTTTATTCTGAGCAATCCTTTGCAAGCATGTGAACAATCGCGCTCCATCGTACTTTCTACTCAAAAAGTTTTGAATTTATTGCTAAGCAATGTTTCTTTTTTTTTTCAATTCAATCAGCTCAAAAAGTTCTTATTCTTTGTTGCCTATAAAAAATTTCCAGAACATAATATTTTTTGATAAAGCTGTGTTTTCCTCTTCCGATTTACCAGGATTTCTCAATTTTCCAACTAGCTTCTTTAAAAAATAGCACCGAGAAACAATTCACAAAATTTTGTTTTTCAGATTAACCAACACTCACAAAAATGACAAATCAATCAACTGTTCCTCACACCGAAATCGGTCTCCGTCTGACAATTTGCAGTGAATTCCTTCTCGATGAACAGAAACCAATTGAAGAATTGTATAGAAGTTGGATGAGAAAAGTCGGAGGACGAATCATTGAGTTTGCGGAGTTCGAATATTGGTATAGAAGATTCAAGAATAATCAGTTTGATCTCGGTTACGATACCAGTCAGGATGGAAATGCAGTTTTTGGAATTCCGAGTGGAGCTCAAATTGTCAATAAGTCAGAGACCCCCAAGGAAGTGAAGCCTGGACGTTGTCAAAATTCAAATGCGGAGAGAGGAAGAAAGAACTATCGGTAAGAAAATCTAAACGCACAAGAAGTGAGCGCAATCTGTTGATGCAAGTGCGCTCCACTGAAATTGCGCATCGGCTATTTAAAGTTGAGTAGCTACCTATGAACTATATTCCGTCAAATTTCAATAATTTTTTTTACAAAGAACTAGAATGGTCGGTGCTAAAAAATTCGATTTTTTCTTGAGTTTTCGGCATTTTATGAGAAACTCAACTGCTTGTATAATACAAGCAAGCTGGACATCCGGACTTCCAGGTATACAGACAGACACGCTCGACATCTGAAAAAAGTCCGAAAATTTTTTTTCGGTATTTTCGGTCATTTTCGAAAAATTTTTCGCCTTTTTTTCCGAAAATTTGAAAAATTTCGAAAATCGTTTCTCGTTTTTTCGGACCAAAATTTTCGGAAAATTTTTTTTTTCGGATCAAAAAATTTTTGATTTTTCTCCGGAATTTTTCCTCGCACAGCCCTGATCCGGGCATCTAGATATACTAACAAATAAACAAGTTGAACATACGGAAATCTAGACATAATGACAGACAAACTAGACAGTTTGGATCAGACAGCCAATTACCGAGATTTTTGAATTACCTCCGGATGTTAGCAGCAGAGCGCGCTTACATTGACTGGATGCGCTGAGAGAAGCCATGCTGTGCCACACATTCAAAATTTCAGATTCAACGTTCAAAACGTGCCAAGATACTTCCAATCTCTCGTGCAAGAGAGAACAGAAAACATCACAAATATTGCCATAGAAATCACTTCCGACTGGTGCTTCATGAATTTCGGCGACACAGAAATCAAACTAGGCAGAAGACATAAGCGATGGACCATTCAATACAAGAACAAGAGAATTCCGACTAGCAAACCGGAAAGATCAATAATCGATCATTTATGGTTTGTGCTGATGGATCCGAACACCAAATTCGACTCTTTTTGTCTATCGGCTCGTGGAGTTTATGAAGACGGTTCATTGAAATTCAAGAAACTTTTCTCGATGCTAACAGCGATGTTTGATTCATTCCAACATCAAATTCAAATTTCTCATCTTTTCTTCGAAGGATTCGATGAAGAAGTATTCTTGTCTGTAGTAAGAAAACTCCAGCCAGGAATACTTACCACAATTGAATTCGCTGTTGATTGGAGAGAATCGTATGAGAAAATGGAGGAAATCGTTGAAATGGATCAATGGAAGCAAGCGAAAGTCATTGAGTCGACTGGAGTTACCTCATTGACTATCGACGATCTATTGCATTGCGAACGTTTTACATTGTTCAAGTCGTTTTTCACTCCTGAAGATGTACTTCGAGTTAAAGAGGTGATAACCTAGATAAGAGACGCAGAGACACTCGGGTGGTGCGTCGTGTTGCGTTTTGTGCGTTTTGGCTTGCGTCTCTACCAAAATGGAAAGTTTAGCGGGGATTCGAATTTCCGAACATTTTTGGCGGGAGTTCAAGTTCTCGAAAATTTTGACGGAAATTCTAAGTTTCAGAATTTTTAGCGGAAATTCAAATTTTCGGAACTTTTGGCAGGAATTCAAATTTTCAACATTTTCGGCGGGAGTTCAAGTTTTTGAACATTTTGGCGGGAATTCAAATTTTTTAGAATTTTTAGCGGGAGTTCAAATTTTCAAAATTTTCGTCAGGAATCCAAATTTCGATAATTTTGGCGGGAATTCAAATTTTCGGAATTTTTTGAGCAGGAATTTAAGTTTCCAATAAAAAACAGCCTATTACGCAGTCAATTTTAGGTAAAAAGGCCTGAAGATTGATCGCGCTTGCTGATATACCCTGGTGTACCTCACAAGAAATTTCTCTCCCAGCTTCTTCGCTAAAAAATAATAACCTAATATTTCAGCACGTCTCCAAGTCAACAACCACCACCACAAAAGCAACTCTTCGTGTAAATTCTAATCTCGCAAACTTTGAAAAAATCCTGGAATCTGACAGTGTCTTCAAGTATACCACCCAACAAAATGTTCATTATGAATATGTGATTCCGAATTCCAATAATGTTTTGATAGGAAGAGTTCATAGAGATGAAGTGTCCCAGTGGGAAGAAGCTTGTTTCACGAGAAAGTGAATAGTTCTTGTTCATATTGTTTTTTGTTGTTCTTGTTTATGCGAATAAAGCTGTTTTTTGTTTTTTTTTTTTGAATATTGTACTTGCTGCGTTTGTGCGCAAATTTTATTTTTTGACTTTTAATTGTTTCAAACCTCTGTTCAGTTTGGCTTCAGAACTTGTTTTCTAGACTCAAAAATTTTTAAAAATTTGTATAAATAGCTCTACTCACAACTTGTTGACTTTTTTGTTGTTAAATACTGTTGTTTTTGTTTTTTCTCTGTTCCTAAATTTTCCGAAATCATGCGTTCTAAACGCTGGAGTTATTTTAATTTTTTTGATAACGCTGGTACGACACTCCGTTATCCCGGCAGATGTTTGTTGTTTACCGTAAATCGACGCCGCGCAACACGAATTTTTTTTCTGGGCTTTTCAGTGATTTGTGCAGCAAACTAACAAATTTAAACGATTTTTCAATGCTTTTTCGTTGTTTCTTTCCAAAAATTTGTTACAATAACCGAAAATTATCAAAAAATGTGCCCATTTCCCTGAAAAAAAAGTAGTTTTAGAGATTTGCACTGCTTACTTTTGTAAATGAAATAATATTTTTGTTTTTCGTGCTTCTTATCATACTGTAAATTAAATCCTACAGTGAATTTTCTGCAATCTGACCTGATCGTGCACCAAGTTTTTCGCCGATTCATTTCTCGCACATGGTAGCCAACTGTGTGGTATGCAAATGTGCTTCGCTGAGAAACAGAAGTAGGCCCTCTTTTATTAATTTTTCACGCCTAAATCTGAAGAATTTTTTGTTTTCAGAAATTTAAGTGCATATAATTTTATCGAATTATGCCGAAAAATTCTACGAAAAAAGTCCTAAAAACCCAGCAATTTGAAATTTAGGCGAGCAAAAAGTGGTTTATTTTCGTTTCTCAGTGAAGCGCGTTTGCATACCACATTGTTGGGGACCATGTGTTCTCGTCTTTTTCTGTTGTCCGCTGGACAATTTACTCGTCGAAACACTTGGAAGACGCGTTCCATTGAGACTAAACAAAGATTTTAATTTAATATGAGCAATACATTCTTTCATTTCCATGCCTTTTTTTTGAAATATATATTCATTTTTCAGAAATGCCTGAGTTCTGGCGTGTGGCCGACTATTTCGAACATGATCCGACCGCTCTCCGTCACTTCATGCTCTACGATTTCGTTCACGACAAGCCAGTTGATACAGCCTACACTGCTTTATGTGCGAAAGTTCCTGTTCAATATCCGAGACGTCGCAAAATCATCGAAAAGGAAGAATTCGAATTCTGGTACGACCAATTCAAAAAGGGAAAATTCGATGATAACAAAGGGTAAAAAAGCGAAGTTTCGGTGCAATTATGAAATCTTAATTTTCAGACCAGTGACTGATATGAAAGAGATTCTGCGATCCGACAAAAAAGCCCTTCGCGCATGCATTCTGTCTGAATCGCTTGAACCACAAGATCACCAGAATGAATATTACGGAGGATTCATTTTACCACGCATCAGAGATGACTTCAAAAGAAGTTTCAAAAAATTCATGCATTTTCGTGAATTTCTTGGAAAAGATGTTATGGATTATAAAGAGTTCCGGTTCTGGTTCTATCGGTTTTCCGATAACAAATTCGATTTGGGTTACGAGGGAATGGAGAATTTTGGAGTAGCTGACGTTGATTTCGATAAATTCAATAAGTATTTGGAGATTCTCGATAGGTAGGTACTTCAAATAAAATACACATTCTGCATAATTCTTAGAAGCGCTCAGTTTTTACAGATTGATAAAACTTTTCGAAGATCCAATCGTCCTTCGTCACTGCCTTCTTTTCGAGTTTCTCAAATATAGTTTCTCAACTCAAGGAGCTTTTCAAAACTTCTGTGGAAAAATTGGAGAAAAAGTGATGGGTTTCGACACTTTTAAATATTGGTTCAATCAATTCAAACAAGGAATATTCGATGATAACAAAAAAGAGTGAGTTTCGACAAGTGTATCGATATAAAACGCAACTCAACATTTCAGACCGGTAGCTGATATGAGAGATATTCTGCGAAATGATCAACGCGCTCTTCGCGTTTGTATTCTCTATGCGTCGCTCAATTATTGTTCCATTCGTGAACGAGTAGAGAGCACACCTGCATCTTTATCAATGCCAGATCAACGTTTTCAAAGCTACTCGTTTTTCTGTGAAGTTGTCGGAGAAAATGTGATGAAGTATGAGGAATTCGTCTATTGGCAAATTCGATTCTCAGATGGGAAATTTGATTTGGATTACGAGAGAAGTGAGAAGGCTCTGGAATTGACTGATATCCCGATCGATATTTTGAAGAACCTCGTTCAGTACTTGAGCATTATCGACAGGTTAGTGGTTCAGGCGATTCACGGCAAAGCACAGAAAACGTCCATATAAACGCGCTTCGCCGCCGAAACTCTCGGAGGCGTTTTTCTAAAACGTCAAACTCGTTTTCTGATCCAAACCTTGGGAAAGAAATTCGGAAAACAAAAAATTCGTATGTTTTAAGCAAGTGCGCTCCAAAAGAATTGCACGGCGGTGGTTTAAATCAGGTCCGTGAAAAAATTCAGCGAAAAATTTCCAAAAAAAAACTCTTTTCGAAAAAATTCATCCGAAAAAATCAAAACAAAAGATTATTCAAGACATGTCGTCCAAAAAAAAAGAAATTTGAAAAAGATTCTCGATAAAAATTTGAGATTCTGAGAAAGATTCCCTGAACAAATATAATGTCGAACTCGTTGTCTGATGCAAATCTTATGCAAATCTATCACAATCTCATCAAATTTTTCAGGACGAAAGTCCGCAGAACGTCCAAAGCGTTCCGCAATTTCATCGATAGCCAGCCGCTGTTTCTCAACGAAATCTCTTTTTATTCTGGAGGAATCGATCGTAGGATTGAAATCCGTTCAAACTCAATCAAAACTCATTCTATCATCTACACTGACAATGAACAAAATACCTACCCCATTGAACTTGGTTGGGAATCAAGATTGGTCGATAGAGAAGACTATCAGAAATGCGCGATGGAACATTTGAAATTGATTATCAAAACTCCGAAAATTCATTCAGAATTCTTCGATATCGAGACTTACGAATTCAGTTCAAATAATCATAGCAATTTGAATGATGAAATTCCAAATGAAAGTGGCCTATTCGATGGATTATCATCTGTGATCGATCCATCGGCAAAACTACGCATCAAATCTATTCATATAAACAGCAATGTACTGGAGCCCATCGTCAAGTTTCTATCGCATTTAAAGCCCGGGTATCTTAACATGATTTCGCTGGAATTGGAGTATGCGCGTGGCACTGGACTTTCGGAAATGTTGGAATTGGAGCAGTTTAAGCAGACAAAAAGATTCACTGTTTTTGAGATGCTTTTTCCTGGCTCTATTCGTGATTTGTTGCATTTGGATAGCTTTTTTGTCGACATTGACACTTTTTCAGCTGAGGATTTTCGTACCTTGAGAGAGGTTTACTCAAAACTCTATGACAGTGATCGGAACAATCATCATACTTTCAGGTCGTGTTCAAATCCTCCACTTTCATACACTGTGGTCTACGCGTTAAGGGACAGTTTGAATTTGATGGTATCAGAAGAGAGCTTGATTCATTAGTTCCAGGCACCAGCGAAAACACATTCCGTCATCTCATTCCAAACACTGATGATTGTTTCGAAATTTCCATTAATACATCTGGAATATCAGTCTCTAGAAAGAAAGACTACCACGAGGAAGATCGCAGACAGATGGAAATGAATAACAGATTCCGCCGAATTCAAATGTAACTTGCTATATTCTCCTTGTTTATGTTCTCGTTTTTCAATAAACTTTTTGTTCTTTTGAAAACAATTGATTTTTTGAGCGTTGCTATCGTGAAGGATATCTCGATAATTGTTCTAAACTACATTATACGACACTCCGAAATTCCGGTGTGCGTGTGTTGTTTATCGTCAATCGAGACGAATGATTTTTTGGTTTTTTCCGTGTTAATTTTATCTAAAAACAGCTGTCTTTACGGTAAATTTTGATATCAATTTTCAGAATGACTGAATTCTTCAAAGGCAACACGATTGCTCTCCGTCACTGTCTTCTTTACGAGTTTCTCCAGTCAAAATCATTCAAGACGACGTACAAGGACTTTTGTGAGGCGGTTGGACGCGACGTCATCGATAAAGGAGACTTTTGGTTTTGGTTCGATGAATTCAAATACGGGATGCGCGAAGAGTAATCATCTTGATTCTCTAAGCATTTGAGTTGTTTTTTTCAGAACGGAAATCAACGTGACAGATATTCTGCGATACGACAAGAATGCTCTTCGTGTCTGCGTGTTTTATGAATCGCTTAAATATCGTCCCGAATGCTCTCGTTGTTTGTCATTCCCCAAGTATAAGAGCTTTTGCAAAGCAGTTGGAAAAAACGCCATGGATTTCAGGGAATTCGATTTTTTGTTTCATCGATTTTTGAATGGGGAGATGGATTTGAATTGTGAGATGGATAAGGAAAAGAAGATTTACAAACTAATCGATATGCCAATAGATATTATAAAGGAAATTATGGAATACTTGAACTTTTTTGATAGGTAGGTCATAGCAGTGTCTAGTCTAGTGTCTAGTCAATTGATGCTTCCCTCCCCTTGACATCTGATCTTCAGACTGGCATTGATCAAAACCTCTCGATCCCTCCGAACATTCACCGAAGATCAAAAATTATCCGTAAAAAATTTGGAAATCTGCGTTTATAAGGACAATGTGCGTATCAGATTCGATGACAATACACGTGTTAAGCGGATTAGAGGTGTGGCCGATTTGAAACAAACAATTATAGATTTCAAAAGTGTTCTCAAGAATACAAGGCTTCACTTGGACACTTTAAGCATCTATGTGACAGAGAGACACTCAAGTTCATCAGAATTGTTGACTGAATTATTTCAAGACAAAGAGTATCTACATGTCACAGATTTCACTCTTTACGCATCCTCTTTGGAGCCACTTCTCACAATTCTTCCGCTATTGGAACCAGGATATCTTACAACAATCGATATCAATTTATCCACTGAAAAATATGAAGATCTGAGAAAATTAGAAGATTTGGAACAGTGGAAGCAGGCGAAGACTTTATTCATGGATAATGTTTATAACGACGATGCGTTTCGACATTTACGCCATTTTCAAGAGTTTTGTATTCCTCATAGAACATGGATAACTGAGGATATTCGTCAGATGAAAGAGGTATAGCTTAAAAACAATATTTTTCTCTTTCTTGTGTACATACCAAAGAAAATCAAAGCAATAATCAATTTTTGAAAAAATTCGTTCCAGTTTCTCTTCAACTCACCCAATTTCCAAGAATGCTCGGTAACTTTCATCAGACCTATCGACATACTCACCGTTCGAGAAGAATTTGGTGATGCTATCCCTGGAACTTCAAATATCTATCACTACCCTATTCCCAACTCAACGGAATACTTCGCAATTGAAGTTCAAGAGACTGAAATCTCAATCATGAGAATGGAGATATAATTTCTCAATTCGAATTTCTTTCTTCACTTTTTTCGTTAATTGTTTTTTGTTAAATACACTTGTTCTTTATTATTCTTCATTTTTTAAAATTAATTTAATGTGTTTTAAACGCATTCATTATTTTACAGTTTGCTACTATGATAGTGAGTAGTTCCTTTTTCCCAGAATGACTGAATATTTCAAAAACAACCCGATCGCCCTCCGTCACTGCATTCTTTATGAGTTTCTCCGAAAAAACCCAGTCGAGGAATCGTACAATGCTTTTTGCAACACAGTTGGAGACGATGTAATCGAAAGAGAAGAATTTCAATTCTGGTTTAATCAATTCGAACAAGGAACCTTAGATTTGAATTTGGAGAGGAATGAGGATGAGAAGGAGTATGAGTTAACGGATATGCCACTTGATGTTATGGAAAGAGTTGTGAAGTGTCTGAATGTTTCTGATAGGTAAACCTGGACTCATAAAACCAAATAATAATAATTTTTTTTCAGACTGGCACTGTCTAAAACATGTCGATCCTTGCATCTGTTCATTCAAGATCAGAAAGTGTTCGTTCGCACCTTAGATCTCAGTTTTCACATCAACACTGCCTACATTACATTCGGACCATGGTATTTTAAGTACGTACGGATTGGAAATGATTGTTTGAAGCTGTTCGGAACCCATAAAACACTTGTTCGAAACGTGTCATATTGGAAACAGGCACTTCTAGATTTCAAAAACTGTATCAAAAATCCAAAAGTTCACGTGGATAAATTTAAATTAAATTATGTTAATATGCACACTGAAGTCTCTGAAATTGAGATCGTCAATGAGTTGGAAGCTGTTTTGAAGTCTGCTAATCAATTAAATGTCAAGAAATTCTGCTTTCGTGCAAGTTCCGTCGAACCGCTTCTCAAAAGTCTACAATATTTGAAACCGGGATACCTCATCACACTTCATATTTTTTTCGATTTTCCGATTGATTATGGGATGGATGAAGTAGTGAAAATGGAACAATTGAAACAAGCTAAGTGTCTTGTTACGCGCAGATTATGTTTCTCCTGTCCACTCCGTCGTTTCTATCACTTCAATTCGTTCAATGTATCTTGTAATAGAATATCTGTGGAGGATGTTCGTCAAATAAAAGAGGTACGGCTTGAAATTGGGCAAACCACAGTGAATTTATTCGTACGAGTTTTCAAAAGGTTTAATTCGCGGGCTCTGTCTTACTGTAGGGTAGCATGCCAACTGCGTGGCGACTCAGCGATACGTAGGCATTTTTCTCGTTTTGTTAAAAAATTAAAAATCAGAACCTAAGCTTTTTTGAATCAAATTGAATAGAAATTTTTCTTCGCATCATGTTGAATATAATATTGACAGAATTTGATCGGAACTTATTACTGAAAAATGCTCTGGAACATGGTGCGCGCTCTTTCGGCATAAGCGCGGCTTACTGTCAGAATTTAAAGACGCAATATGAAAATAGTAAATGTCCGTGTGAGATGGAGCGTAGAAACCGAGAAAATATTGTACGTACAAAAAATGGTTCTTTATGATTTAACGGGTGTTTTCGGAAATTTGAGAATAAACGGGTGCAATGGAAGAAAAGGTGAATTAACGGGTGCAAACAAAATTCTGAGAATTAACGGGTGCAAAAGATTCCTTTTCTTAGATTTTTTTCAGAAAACATCCATGAGTGATGTTTTCATTTTACTGATAGTTTTTACTCTTCATTTGTACTCAAAACCATTCTCAGCAGACACAGGAACAAGTTTGGGCTCTGTCTGCTTTTAAAGGTACCATGACAAAATAGAGGTACCATGACAAAACGGAGGTACGAGGTCAAAATGGAGGTACCATGGAGAAAATGGAGGTACCAAGGTCAGAATAGAAGTACCATGGCTGAAATGAAAGTAATATGAACTAATCATGTTATAATGACTCAATTAGTTGTTCTGTCAAGTAGTAACATGCGGTGAGTCCCAAAGAATATTTGCCAGCCTTCCGAAATGCGAGCATTTTTTTCTTGTTTTTTTTTCTTTATGTTTTTTATTTCATCGAGAATCCGTACATAATCCAGTTTTCTTTAGTTTGCAAGGATGCTTATTGAACAACTTTTGAAGGAAGCATGTTACTAGAAAAAGTTTTTTGTCTTACTCTCTGATAGGGCTCGGCAAGTGATATCAAAGCGCTTCTTATCATTTCTCAAGGATAACTTTTTCAAGTTTTGGGACTTAGAGTAGAACATGTGCTGATCAAAAAATCAACTAAACATTGTTCATCAAAAAATTGCAAACAATTCTTCAGCTGAATGTTTTTTTTTACATCATGGCTTGTTCCGGAGATATGACCTTTAGAGGAGTGGGGTATATTAAACGCCTACTCACAAAGTAATTTGGTTACAGAAGTAGCAATCTTCCATCTAAAATTTTGTATCAAAGTCAATTCAGTTTATATTTCTCATGCTAAAATGTTTTTTTTTCCGAAACCTCATTTTCTGTAAGTCGTCCCTTTCAAATAAGCCATGGCGTCAAAGATGGTTACCGTAAAACCTGTGTTAAAGGCACACCATTCACTGTAAACGTTAAGCTGTGGAATTGCTCGAGTATCGGTCCCTACTTTAATATGTTTTTTTTAATAATAGTTTTTTTCTGAGGACTGGGTCCGAAAAAGTCATCACTAGAAACTACTTGAAGATACCCATGTCTAGGCAACAAACCGTGATCGCTTTTCGGAAAAAAAGAAAATTTTTGCCCACTCTTTTTAGTGACAGGCTCTCTTAAAGAGTTTTGATGAAGAGTTTATCTCTTCAATAAAAAATCTTTTCATATGGTCTCAATAATAGAAAACATTTTTGAGTCGATGTTGTCCCGCAAATAACTCCATACTTTAGTAGAATTAAACACGATCCTCAATAAAAGTTGTCTACCAGTTTACGGTCATACAAACATTTTTGTTCCCAATGATCCTAGGTTTTTATACCTTCAATCGTCCGAGTACTTCGATGTGAAGGAAACATTGGTTTGCTACTCATCCCGTTGCAAAGAAGAGATGTGATTCTTGAGAATTTTGAAAGAAAGGATCGGTAAGATTTCTTTAGCCGCATTTCTCGAAAAAACGCCATAGGTGTTCTTTGTTAAAAAAGATCGCCTTTGAAATCAGAGGAGATGGCTTCCTCAATATCTCACTGCATCAATCGAACTGAAATTTCTACTCACTGGAAAAAAAAAACTTTCACAGAAAGGAAGATATGGAACGACACACAGTTCATTGAACTTCTCTCTTGACTACTATGCATTACAATTACTTATGTATGTACGGAACTTCAAGAACTAAAAAAAATGAATAAAAAACAAGAAGAAACTCTCGCGCTTCGGAATGTTAGCAAATATTCTTTGGGACTCATGACATGTTACTGGCAGAAAAACTAATTGAGTCATTGTAACATGGTTCGTCCATCTTATTTTCATTTCAGTCATTGTACCTCTATTCTGACCATGGTACCTCTATTTTAACCATGGTACCTCCATTTTAACCACATTTTGACTTGGTACCTCCATTTTCTCCATGGTACCTCCATTTTGACCTCGTACCTCCATTTTGTCATGGTACCTCTATTTTGTCATGGTACCTTTAAAAGCAGACAGAGCCCAAGTTTGGGCATTTTCAATCCAATTTATTTCTTCAATTCATAATAGACCGCATCTTTCTAGGACTTGTTTCAAAAGACGGTTGTTCAGTGAATCAAACAAAAAATAGTAAGTTCGTTTGACCCTCTGGTAGTATAAACCACTACTTGTTCTGGGACTCTCATGGCACTTCCGTTTGTTGTGGAGCTATTCCTGGGGGTTTCATTTTTTGACAGCAGCCTCATAGAACTACTATTCTACAATAGAACCAAAATTTTTTTGTTGCGTTTCCTAAGCCTATTTTGATGGTGGGACAATTTAACCTTCAAAAGCGTAAAACACCACTATTAATAGAGGCTTAGAAAAAATCATGTCCTTTGCAACAACATTTGCAGCAAAAGACGATTTTGATTTTGTCTTCTCGAGCCCTGGAAAAGGGTTTCCGGTTCCCAAACGGATTACGGTCATTAAATAAAAATTGCAGCATAACAAAAAATTAATATCGAAACAGTCCAGTTGCCCATTTTTAGGTCTCATAAAAATAGCCACACTATTCGCCTTCATCTATTGACAAATGTTTTGAGTACAAATGAAGAGTAAAAACTATCAGTAAAATGAAAACATCACTCATGGATGTTTTCTGAAAAAATCTAAGAAAAGGAATCTTTTGCACCCGTTAATTCTCAGTATTTTGTTTGCACCCGTTAATTCACCTTTTCTTCCATTGCACCCGTTTATTCTCAAATTTCCGAAAACACCCGTTAAATCATAAAGAACCCAAAAAATTTACCGTGGCAAACTAGTCGTAGTTTTTAAGTAGATTTTGAACCAGACTAGATAATTGACGCAGAGTTTCAAAAATTCAATCACAATATAATTAGTACTTGATGGAGCATTCTTTCTGGCATTCTCATTACTATCTGTGTGCGTTTCAGGTTCTCTTCAAGGCAACTGATTTCAAAAAATGCTCGATAAAATTCAAAAATCCTATTGATACATCTGCCATCAAACAAGAATTCGGTGCTCCTTTTCTTGAGAAAATCTGCCACTATCCAATTCCGAATACAAATGAATATTTCGAAATCAAAGTTGCCGAATCGAAGGTCGAAATTTCAAGAAAGAAGACATAATCTTTATTCGGAATTGTTATTTTTTGTTGTTAAATACATTCTTTTGTTGTTTCCAATATTTTTTATTTTTGAATTGATGCGTTAAGAACGCGAGAATTACTTTGACTTTCGCTTCCGAAAACGCTGAAACGACGCTCCGAAATTCCGACGAAGGCGTGTTGCTAATCGTAAATCGACGCCAATTGTTTTTTGGTTTTTCAGTGAAAGAAGAAAATCAGGTGGGAGAGAGCACGCGAAACGCGGAGAGGGAAAAGAAAAAAATAGCACACGAAAAGCGGAGACGGTAGAGAAAACCGTCGCACCTTCCGCGTTTCGCGTGCTCTCTCCCGCTTGATTCCCGGGAATCGAGAGACTTCGCCGTCAAAACAAGTGAAGTCGAACGCCGCACTGCTTCCTCGTCTTCCAATGCGCACAGACTGAGGTTGACGCGACTCGCACAGGTGCGTTTCCCGACGCCGGGCGCCGGTTGTTTAAACATGGTTAAATATGTGTTTTTTTACACATAATCTCATACTAACTTGAGACGTATCTATCAAAAATGGATAAAAGGGAAAAAAAAACTAGAATTTTTCGACAAATTCCAGATTTTTTGTTGAAAATGTTCTCCATCTCGTTTCGCGCCAGGCTGTAGGTTTGCGCATTTTCCGATACTGTGAAAATCGGCAGGCTGGCGCATTGGAAGACGAGGAGGCTGTGCACCGCATGCGCTTTCTCTGCCTGAAACCGTTTTTTATCGGCCAATATCTTTCAGAATGTCTGAATTTCTCAAAAACAACCCGATCGTCCTTCGCCACTGTCTTCTGTACGAATTTCTCCGAAAAAATCCAGTCGAAGAGTCGTTCAATGCATTTTGCAAGACAGTTGGAGACAATGTAATCGAAAGAGAAAAATTTCAATTCTGGTTCAATCAATTCGAACAAGGAATATTCGATACGAAAAATGACAACGGGTACTTTCAATAATTTCTTTCAAAACAGTACATTTATAACTTTCCAGACCGATTTCTGATATGAGAGATGTTTTTCTAAGTGACAAGTATGCTCTCCGTGCCGCTGCTTTCTACGAGACTCTCAAATCAAAGAAGAATCGATTCAGTTTATACTGGCATCCTCGATTCAGTCCGTGCAGAAGTTTTCAAGAGAATCAATCGATCATCATTTATGAGAAGCTTTGTAAAGTGATTGGAGACGATGTCATGGAGTACCGAAACTTTGCATTTTGGTTCTATCGATTTCTCAATGAACAGTTCGATTTGAATTATGAGGGAGATGAGAATCAGAAGATTTATGAATTATTGGATATGCCGCTTGATGTCATGGAGAAAGTTATGGAGTTTTTGAGTTATTCCGATAGGTGAGCCTCGACACTCCGCAACAGTACTGCACATCAGGCCGGGGGATTTTCTGAAAATTTTACTGAAAATCGGTAATTTTGTAATTAAGTTTTTTAGAAACCGAAACAGGTCGTCACTAAATCCGATTCTTTCCATTTATGACGCTTTTTTCAAAAAAAAATTATTGTTCAAGTTTCCAGAGCACTTTTCAGTAATAACTTTCGATCAAATTCTGTCAATATTATATTCAAAAATTTCTAAGAAAAATCTCTATTCAATTTGATTCAAAAAAGGCTTAGGCCCTGATTTTTAATTTTTCAACAAAATGAGAAAAATACCCACGTATCGCTGAGTCGCCACGCGGTTAGCATGCGACCCAGGGACGAGCGGCAACAGAAAATTTCGGCAACCCGGCAATCCGGCAATTGCCGAAACCGAAAATCGGCGATTTTCGGCAATTTTCGGCAATTTTCGGCAATACAAAACTAGTTTGAATTTTTTCAGTTCTGATTCAAAAGTAAAGTAAAAATCAAATTTTCCAAAATTCTTGTGTCTTCAATGGTTCTCGTTCATAAAACAAATCAGACTTGAACCTTATTAGCCTCAATTAATCAAACTTATTCAATTTTCATATAAATTTTTTCAAAAAATTGATTGGGCTTTGCACCAAAATAGAACAAAAAATTGAAAAATTTTGCCGAAAGTGTTGCCGAGCAAAAAATCGGCAACGCGGCAACGGCAACGCCTCGAAAAAAGTCGGCAATTTCGGCAATTCGGCAACGCGGCAACGGCATTGCCGCTCGTCCCTGATGCGACCCTACAGTAAGACAGAGCCCGCGAATGAAACCTTTTGAAAACACGTACAAAAAAATTCACTGTGTCGTGGCCTCAAAAATCGACATTCTGCAAACACCGAATGTCACTCGGTTTAAACGGACAACATAGCCAATGATTTCATATTTTCAGCCAGGCACTGACTAGAACATGCCGATCCGCACATCAGTTCATTCAGAATCAAAAAGTGTTCCATGACACTTTAGAGCTCAGTATACACGTTTCTTCTGCTTATATTTCATTCGCATCATCGGATGCGAAATATGAAAAGATCGATAATGGTTGTGTGAAACAGTTCAAAAGGAACGAAACACTTTTTCAAGGCGTGCCATACTGGAAACACGCACTTCTGGATTTCAAGAACATCATCACAAATCCAAAACTTCATTTGGATAGTTTAAATGTCACTTTTGACATGAATTATCGATTGATGGTCTTTGAAGATGAAGAATTAGAAACTATGACGAATCCCTATGAAGAATTAGAAATCCAGATCATCGATGAATTGGAAGCAGTACTAAAGTCCGCTAATCAATTATATGTCAAGAAACTCATTTTTCATGGAGGTTCCGTCGAACCGCTTCTCAAAATTCTCCCATATTTGAAACCTGGATACCTCGCCACAATTGAAATTGTTTTGGAAGATCCGATTGATATTTTTATATGGGAAATGGTGGAGCAATGGAAACAGGCGAAATATCTTATTACTGATAATTTATATATCGTCGGTTCTCTACGCCATTTGTTTCACTTCAAGGAGTTCAATGTTGGTTGTGTAGAAATAACAGTGGAGGATATTCGAGAGATGAAAGAGGTAGGTTTCTTGGAAAAAGTTTAATTCCAAAAAGTTAATTTCAGATTCTCTTCAAGTCGACTGATTTCAAAAAATGCACGTTCTCATTCAAAAATCCGATTGATACATATGCAATCAAACGTGAATTCGGGGATGATTTCCTTGGGAATATCTACCGCTATCCGATTCCGAATACAAGTGAATATTTCGAAATCAAAGTTGTCGAATTGAAGATTGAGATTTCAAGAAAGAAGACATAATTTTGTTTTGTAATTGTTGTTTTTTGTTGTTAAATAAATTTTTTCTGTTTTCCAGTTTTTTATTTCTAAATTGATACGTTAAGAAAACGATAATTATTTTGATTTTTGCTACTGAAAACGCTAAAACGACACTCCGAAATTACGGTGAGGGCGTGTTGCTAATCGTTTTCTCGGTTATTTATGTGTCAAACTCCCGAACTAAAAAAAACTTTTGTTTATCAATCAATATATTTCAGAATGACTGAATTTCTGAAAAACAACCCGATCGTCCTTCGCCACTGTCTTCTGTACGAATTTCTCCGAAAAAATCCAGCTGAGTGGACTTACCATGTCTTTTACAATACAGTTGGCAGAGATGTAATCGAACATGAAGATGTCCAATTTTGGTTCAAACAATTCAGACATGGAAGACTCGACGAGGAGGATGACAATGAGTAGGCAAATACTCAACTGCTATGTATTTCAATTGTTATTTCTCAACTGCTGTGGAGGTGATCAACTGCTATATCCTTAGCAATCGAGACACCAAAAGTGGCGAAAATAAGAATTGATATATAGAAGAAGAGAAATAGCAGTAGAAATGCATAGCAGTTGAGTATCTACCTAATGAGTAATAACATATTCAAAAACTGTAAATAATAATTTTCAGGCCCATTACTGATGTGAGAGATGTTTTTCGAAGCGATCAGTATGCTCTCCGTGCCGCTGTTCTCTTTGAAACTCTCAAATCAAAAAAAGATAAATTTGGTTTTGACTGCCAACTTCGATTTTATTTATTGGAATGTTATCAAGCGAATCATTCATTCTTCATTTTTGATAAATTTTGTAAAGTGATTGGAGACGATGTCATGGTGTTTCCGGAATTCGATTTTTGGTTTCATCGATTTTTGAATGGAAAATTCGATTTGAATTACGAGAGGAATGAGAATCAGAAGATTTATGAATTACTGGATATGCCACTTGATATTATGGAGAAGATTGCCGAGTATTTAGATATTCATGATAGGTAAGCCTCGACATATTTATTAAGGGAGTTTCCGGCAAGTTGTCATGCAAAATCACCAGCTTGCCAAATCGCATTTTACCAGCTTGCCGCTTTTCAGGGTTTCATAAAAATAGCGCAGCAATTTGCCTTTTCCTTGACAAAAAATACTCGAGTAAAATGAATAGTGTTTTTCAGACTGACACTGGCTAAAACATGTCGATCTTTGTATCTGTTCGTTCAGGATCAGAAAGTGTTTCATCACTATTTGGAGCTCAGCATTGACAGTGCCACTGCTTACATTACGTTCGTACACGGCTTAAATTTTATATCACAGGCCATGTATGAAAAGAGGAATAATGGTTGTTTGAAACAGTTCAAAGAGAACAGAACACTTGTTCCAGGCATGTCATACTGGAATAAGGCACTTCTGGATTTCAAGAGCATTATCAAAAATCCAAAACTTCAGTTGGGTACTTTATACGTCACTTTTGACAGAACTGATAGACGTATGGGCTATGAAAAAATCGGAAGTGAGGTCATCAATGAGTTAGAAATTGTACTGAAGTCCACCCACCAGCTGATTGTTAAAAATCTGATTTTTCATGGAGGCTCCGTCGGACCACTTCTCAAAATTCTCCCATATTTGAAACCAGGATACCTTTCTACAATGTATATTGAACCGGAAGATCAGAGTGATTTTGGGATGGACGAATTGGTAGAAATGGAACAATGGAAACAAGCAAAGCATCTTTTTCTGCGCAATTTATATTTCGTCGGTCCTCTCCATCATTTGTACCATTTCAACAAATTCTATGTTCGTTGTGATAGAATATCAGTGGAGGATGTTCGAGAGATGAAAGAGGTAGGCTTGGAATTGTGCAGCTCAGTGAGCATTATCAAAAAAGTTTTAATCCATAAGCTAATTTCAGATTCTCTTCAAGTCACCGAATTTCAAAAAATGCTTGTTATCATCCAAAAATCCTATCGATACATCTGCAATCAAAAGTGAATTTGATAATGCTTTCCATGGGAATACTCACCACTATCCGATTCTCAATTCGACTGAATGTTTCGTAATCGAAGTTGACGCTCGATTTATCCATATTTCAAGAAAAAAGGCATAATTTTGTTTCGCCGTTGTTATTTCTGTTGTTGAATACATTTTTTTTCTGTTTCCCAACATTTTTTTCTTTCTAAATTGATACGTTAAGAAAACGATAATTATTTTGATTTTTGCTACCGAAAACGCCGAAACGACGCTTCGAAATTCCGACGAAGGCGTGTTGCTAATCGTAACTCGACGCTAATTGTTTTTTGGTTTTTCAGTGAAAGAAGAGAATCAGGTGGGAGAGAGCATGCGAAACGCGGAGACGGTAGAGAAAACTCTCGCACCTTCAGCGTTTCGCGTGCTCTCTCCAGCTTGATTCCCGGGAATCGAGCGACTTCGGCCTCAAAACAAGTGAAGTCGAACGCCGCATGCGCTTTCTCTGCCTGAAACCGTTTTTTATCGGCCAATATTTTTCAGAATGACTGAATATTTCAAAAACAACCCGATCGCCCTTCGTCACTGTCTTCTCTACGAATTTCTGCGAAAACATCCAGCTGAGTGGACTTATCATGTCTTTTGCAATACAGTTGGCAGAGACGTAATCGAACATGAAGATGTCGAGTTTTGGTTCAAACAATTCAGACATGGAAGACTCGACGAGGATGATTACAATCAGTAATCTTGATAATATATCTGAAAAACTGTAAATAATAATTTTCAGGCCGATTTCTGATATGAGAGATGTTTTTCGAAGCGATAAGTATGCTCTCCGTGCCGCTGTTATCTTTGAAACTCTCAAATCTAAAAACGATAAATTCAGTTTTGAACGGCAACGTCGATTTTATCCGTTGACATGTTATCAAGCGAATCGTTCATTCGTCACTTTTGAGAAGGTTTGTAAAGTGACTGGAAACGATGTCATGGAGTACCGGGAATTTGATTTTTGGTTTTATCGATTTCTGAATGAAGAATTCGATTTGAATTACGAGAGGGATGAGAATCAGAAGATTTATGATTTATTGGATATGTCACTTGATGTTATGGAGAAGATTGTGGAGTATTTGGATATTTACGAAAGGTAAGCCTCGATATATTTACTGAGAGAATTTTTCGGCAAGCAAACTCACCAGCTTGCCGGATTGTGGCTAACTTGCCTTTTGCTTGCCAGAAATTTTTTGACTACAATAAATATACTTTCAGACTGGCACTGGCTAAAACATGTCGATCCTTACATCTGTTTGTTCAGGATCAAAAAGTGTTCAATCACTCTCTAGAGCTCAGAATTCACATGAACACTGCCCGCGTTTCGTTTGGACGCTGCTTATTTTTCGCATCGCATGCCGTGTATCAAAACAGTTATAATGGTTGTGTGAAACAGTTCGAAAGGAACGAAACACTGTTTCAAGGTGTGCCATACTGGAAACAGGCACTTATGGATTTCAAGAGCATTATCATAAATCCAAAACTCTACTTGGATACTTTGAATTTCTATTTTGACATAAGTGATAGACGTATGGACTATGAAGAAATCGGAAGTGAGGTCATCGATGAGTTGGAGACTGTATTGAAGTCCGCTAATCAATTAAATGTCAAGAAACTCATTTTTCGTGCAATTTCCGTCGAAACGCTTCTCAAAAGTCTAAAATATTTGAAACCGGGATACCTCACCACAATTAATATTTTCTTCGATTCTCCGATTGGTTTTGGGATGGATAAAGTGGTGAAAATGGAACAATGGAAACGAGCCAAGTATCTTCATTCAAGCATGTTATGTTTCCTCGGTCCTCTCCGTCATTTTTATCATTTCAATAAGTTCAATGTATCTCGTATTGGAATATCTGTGGAGGATGTTCGTCAAATGAAAGAGGTACGATTTGGAACTGGGCAAATTAGTATTAGTTATACGTAAATTTTGAACAAGACTAGATAATTGACGCAGACTTTCAAAAAAAAAATCAAGCACAATGTTCTCAGAACGAGACAGTGGGATTTCGGCGGAGTAATTTGGGAAATCGGAGTGTCGTACTAGCGCGGTTTTTAGCAGAGCCCACGGTTTTATTCAATTTACAGTTAACGGTCCAGATGTTCACCGTCCTCAATTGGGTAACGTAAAAAAATGTAAATATTTCTCCAGTACAATGGAATAAAACCGTTTCCCAAGTTTGTTCCACCAAAATTCCACTGTCTCGTTCTGAGATATTGATTATTAGTTCTCCATAGAGAGTTCTTATTGACATTCTCATTGCTCTTTGTGTGCATTTTAGGTTCTGTTCAAGTCATCGGATTTCGAAGAATGCTCTTTTTCATTCTTAAATCCTATTGATACATCTGCAATCAAACGAGAATTCAGTGATGCTTTCCGTGGGAATACTTACCATTATCCGATTCCCAATTCGACTAAATATTTCGAAATCAAGGTTGACGAAGAAAAGCTCGAAATTTCCAGAAAGAAGACATAATTTCGATTCGGAATTGTTATTTTTTGTTGTTAATGCATTGTTGTTAATGATGTGTTGTTAATATCTACGTACAAAACTCACTCACGACACTTTGAGGTACATCTTAGGAAATTTAGGTGCCGGGGTGAAATTTGATGAGGAGTTCAGTGGTGATCTTGGTTTTTCGAAATTTGGACCTTGAAATTTTTCAAAGACTCCACAGAATGCGAATCAAGTGCTAAACAGTGCGTTGAATAAGGGAGAAGAGAACAAAGAAAGAAAAAAAATTACCGAATATAAATTTATTTCAAAAATTAAATGCAAGTAAGCTGAGGAGTACAGCCAAATGTTACATGAAAAGTGAGTAAATATTCTTATGATTGAGTGCCGTGAGAGCAAAGAATGCTCATAACAGTCCATGCCTTTGCCAATTCTCTTTTGAACTTCGTCCCATTTATCAAGGTCTTCATTTTTCCCCTTCTTTGAGTTGAAACTGAATTGGTGTATGGTCCGTTCTGGCAGATTCAAATCATCATTAATGACGTTCATTCCTTCTAGAACAGTTCGAAAAATTGAAGATGTTTCTGAAAAAATCGAATTGAAAACAATGTTTGTTGGTTGCAAATTGAAAAAACATACCCAATGTGGAGTGAGTCAATAATCCAATCATTGTTCATCAGTTTCATCGGCTGAGCAGAACGCGTACCCCGTGTACTCGCAAATTAACTCTCCTGGTACAATTTGCGATCAGGAAGTCGAGGTCGCTCCTCATAGTAAGGTGTTGGATATTTCGGACTAAATGGATTCTCAGGGGGTACTTTTGATAGGTCCTCTGGTCCTTCTAGAACAATATCCAAATTTGATTCACGATTGAAATGGATGTTCAATTGGTTTCCAATTCGATGCAACTTCCGAATCTTTCCAATTTCTCAGAAACGTATTGATTTCGGAATCGGTAAGAGAAACTTGATCTAATAGTGATTGTTTTGAAGTTCCTGAAAAAAAAGGCTCAGTTGTAGGGTTTTTAGGCCATTTTTAATGGTTTCTGGGTCATTTTTAGGGGTTTCTAGGCCATTTTTCAGGGGTCTCCAGGTCATTTTTTAAGGGTTTCTAGGCCATTTTTTAGGGGTTTCTAGGCCATTTTTAAGGGTTTTCTAGGCTAATTTTTAGAGATTTCTAGGCAATTTTTAGGGGTTTCTAGGTCATTTTTAGGGGTTTCTGAGGCACTTACCTTCCTTAAGATCCTGTGAGCAGCATTCCAGTCGAGAACCAACGAGAATAGTAGTAGAAAAAAAATTAGAAAAAATCAATAGAAAACGGGAGAGGCCATACCAGTCGGGCGGCCAAAGAATGCGAATGAATGAATGAGTCTGTCGTCGAGGAGACTCCCTCCAAGAAGGGGGCGGGGCGGGGTAAGATTAGGGTCCCTACACGAATGGAGAGAACCTTCTCGAATGTTTGACTCCCCCCATAAGACTCCCCTCTCTTCTCGACAACAGACTTATTCATTCGCATCCATTGGACGCCCGACTGGC
>GL380022.1:73843-102954 GCA_000143925.2 Caenorhabditis brenneri
GCCATGACGGTACTTAAGCCCGGGATTCATTGCCAGCGAAACATGTGCCTGGGATTAACTGATATGAATCAAACTAGTAGCACACCGGGAGAGAAAATAACCGCAGGGATAAGTAAACATACAAACGAATGCTCATGTACAATCATAAATGTTTAGTATACAGGAACCCTCCGCCGGGAGAGAGAAAAGTGAGAGAGGGCACAGACCGACTATTGGGCTTGAGTCTCTGAGCGTGCCTCGTTGAGCAAGGAGTTGTATCAGAGCACTTCTATAACGTATCCTTCTTACACTTTCTGCAGTGGGCATCAGCCCTCTCTATAATGCCTGTCAGTCCGATTAGATTTGATTAGAGAAAATAGAACAGATAAAATAGGAGAACGCGTGAAAGATAGACAGAGTTTCCGCGCGGTGACATTTTTACAAGATTTTTCTACCATTCATACCCAAATTGGGGGAATTTTGCAAGAAATAAAAAACAAAAATATGTGAACTCGATCTAAGGCCAAATAATCCCGTTTTCTATTGATTTTTTCTAATTTTTTTTACTGTCTACTACTATTCTCGTTGGTCTTCGATCGATGTGGATCTGCTACTAGATTCTCATGGTAAGTGACTCAGAACCCGATTTTCTTTCGCCCTAATTCCATTTTTCCCATTTTTTAGGACTATAAGATTGTGGTGGAACACATGTTCTGGCGGTACGAGGACCTCACTTTCTACCACTCAGCCGTTCAATCGGAACAAGAAATGGCCAAGGTCTTCTACTTTTGTTTCTCGCCAATTTTCCACGTAAGTCCTTTTTTTTGATTTTTGAATCATGCTGCAGTTGTAGCATTTCTGATCTCACAGTAAATTTTTTGCACGTGTTTTCAACAAACTTCATTCGCGGACTCCGTCTTACTGTAGGGTCACATGCTAACTGCGTGGCGACTCTGCGATACGTAGTCATTTTTCTCATTTTGTTGAAAAATTAGAAATCAGGGCCTAAGCTTTTTTGAATCAAATTGAATAGAAATTTTTCTTCGCATCATCATTTTTTTGCAGGTACGAGAGTCAGAGCCAATTCGAGGAGCTGTAACCGCACCAATCCACCGGTACAGGTACGTAAACCGAAAAAACGTGAGCTGACGAATTACTCTGGTTAGAACTTATCAACTTCACAACAGATTCAAAATATAAATTTTGTAGAGTCGAAAAACGAAAAAGCTTGCGCGGAACGGGGATTTGAGAATACTCTAACTGCTGCAGAAGAGATCGCTCGAGGAGAAATGAGAGGGAGAGAAGGAAAAAGAGGCAAAATTCGGAGGGACGAAATATTGAGAAAGGGAGAAATGAAGAGCATCAACCGAATGAGGTACGACCCGGCGAAGAAGCCCAACAGAAGGTCAAAACAAGGTAACTTTTCAAGAATAACATTTGATTCAATTTCCCACTTTTTTGCAGTTCCGGGAAAGAAGCAGGACACTGCGGCTGAAGATGAGGATTCTGTTCGAGAAATAACAGAGGATTATTTTGCTGGAGGAGACCCAAGATAATTTTTTCGATGACTTTGATCTGGAAGCTCCAGCTAACCAGAGAATAAATGATGAAGAGTCAATAGAACACTCGCATTGTCGATGGCATTGACGGATTATCTCGTCCGAAAGTGGTGTGTTTTTTTTTTCAATTAACAAATGGTATAAATCAAAAAATAAAGTTTCAGATCGAAATGAATGAGATACAGCGTCTGAAAAACGATTTTATTGATCAAGTTTCCACTCTCCTCCGTCTTATTGACGAAAAGGATAGAGAACTGAAAACAAAAAATGATCAGGATGACGACAGCCAGCTGGAAATTGCAAAAGAGGATTCAAATTCATGAACATTGCAGAACTCAGATTTCGATACTATTCCTGTTGACTATTTTTCAACGAAATAAATTTTTTTTTGAATTCTTTCATAAATTTGTAATTGAATCTTATCTGTCTGCAAATGGGCACTCTGTGCGAAAATAGATAAATTGATATCAGACCGGACTAGATCGGACTGGACCGGATCGGACCGGACCGGACTACATCGGACTGGACCGGACCAGTCCAGGCCGGACTAGATCGGACCGGGCCGCAACAGGCCGGACTAAATCAGACCGGACTAAATCGGGCAGGACTAAATCGGACCGGACCGGACTACATCGGACTGGACCGGACCGGACTATATCGGACTGGACCGGACCGGACTATATCGGACTGGACCGGACCAGTCCAGGCCGGACTAGATCGGACCGGGCCGGACCAGGCCGGACTAGATCGGACCAGGCCGGACTGGATCGGGCCGGACCGGACTATATCGGACCGGATCGGACTGGAACGGACCAGGCCGAACAGGATCGGGCCAAATCAGCTAGATCGGACCGGATAAGATTGAACACGGACCAGTGAAGGTCGGACTAGATCGGACCAGGCCGGACTACATCGGACCGGATCGGACCAGGCCAGACTACATCGGACCGGACCGGACCGGGCCAGGCCGGACTAAATCGGACCAAGCCAGGCCGGACTCGATAAGATCGGATAAGACCGGACACGGACTGGATCCGATCAGGCGAATATTCACTCTATGCATCGAACCTTTATCACTTTTTCCCGATTCGATGGAATATTCACAAACTGATTTATGTGATCTGTCCATTCATTTTTCCAAAAAAAATAACGAAAAACTTGTCTGAATTTACGTTTTTGGTAAAAAAGTAACGGGGGCTCCGTTTCTTAGGAATTGATATAACGCTTAGAAATTCAGTTCTTAGGAATTTATTTCTGAAGTCCTAAGCGCCAAGTCAAATCCTAAGCGATCTAGTCCGGCTTGGCCTTGTCCGTTCTAGTCCACCCAGATCCGGTCCGACCGGGCCTAGTCCGCTCCGATCCGGCCTGATCCGATCCGGTCCGATCTAGTCCGTCCGACCTGATAGGGTCCGATGGGAAAAACCATCTGCAAGAAGACCACCCTTTGAGTGCATACAAAACAATAACATATTGGCTCATTTTAATGATTTATTCGGGTTCATTTTGTTACATACTCTCTAACATAAGAAGGGAAGCAACATCAGACGTAATCCAATGCCAACACACATTGCTACAATGAATACTGAGATAAGAACAATTATCGCGAGAAGACGATAGTACCAATGGCAGGATGGGATGTTTCGAATGATTGTCTACGGCATCGTTCGTCTTCAAGATCACATTTCCCATCGTATCGAGGAAGTACATCTTTTGAAAAGAAGGTTCTTCGGATGCATCAGAAATATGATCATCCAATGATCGTCATTCAGGACTTCCCAGCTGCAACAACGTCTTCCAACAGAATCCTCATCTTCAACCGGAGTGTCTTGCTTCTTTGCCGGAGCTGCAAAAAAGGGAATTAAATCACACCTCATTCTTGAAAAGTTACCTTGTTTGGCCTGCTTTTGGACTTCTTTGCCAGGTCGTACCTCACTTGGTTGATGTTTTTTTCCGGAAAGTAATTTGCTGAAGTCGTGATCCGGCTATGTGTAGACCTGGGTTTCCGAGGTGCCTGACGATGTTCCTACTGATCTCTCGTGGAATAGATCCAAAATCCAAATAATCGATAAATCTTCTGTGCAATACGAACATGAATTGTCTTATCCAATCTTTAATTCAAATGTTTGAATAAGCTTCGAATGGCTGAACAGCTCGCAAACCGAAACCTTTCTTTTTGTCCTTGTTGTGTCAGGTTTGGCTTGAAAAATGAGCCAAAAAGAATCCCCTTTTGTATGGCATGAACAATAGTTCTTTCGGATAATGTCTAAAAAAAAACAATTTATTGGGAAATATCAATCACCGTTTTTTACCTTGTTGAAGATTTCTGGCTCGTTCAATTCTTCTCGAATGTTCGATTGAAGGTTTTTGAAACAATCGTTTTTGAATACGACAGTATAACTATGTATACTGTGCAATAATGAACGATAATTGTAGCTTCGTTCCTGATCTCCAACAAGAGACTGAGCTGCTGTAGAGGTGGATGTGGGCAGAGAAACACTATTATCTCCTTCAAAGAATTAGAAAAAATCAATAGAAAACGGGAGAGACCATGCCAGTCGGGCGGCCAGAGGAAATGAATGAATGAATGAGTCTGTTGTCGAGAGGAGTGGAGTCTGTGCTCCTGGGACGCGTTGCGTGTCGCGTCGCGATCGTGGTTTGACCCCACGCTAAACCCCCTCCTTGAAGGGAGTCTTCTCGACGACATACTCATTCATTCATTCCTCTGGCCGCCCGACTGGCATGGTCTCTCCCGTTTTTTATTGATTTTTTCTAATCTTATTTTACTGTCTACTACTATTCTCGTTGGTCTTCGATCGATATGGATCTGTTGTTAAATTCTCAAGGTAAGTAACCCAGAACCCCATTTTCTTTTGCCTAAATTTCATTTTCCGCTTTTTTAGGTCTATAAAATTGTGGTGGAACACATGCTCTGGCGGTACGAGGACCTCACTTTCTACCACTCAGCCGTTCAGTCGGAACAAGAAATGGCCAAGGTCTTCTACTTCTATTTCTTGCCAAAAATGGTCGCACCGCCAACCTTTCACGTAAGTCCATTTTTTATGTTTGAATCATGCTACAATTCTAGCGTTTCTGATCTGAGCAACACCCCGAAGTGAACACATTTTTTAATCAGTTCCAATTTTCACACACTTACAAAATTCAAAAGAATGAAAAATCATTTACGATTAGGTAAAAAATGTGTGTTCTTTCAGTACTCCGCTTTGAACGTCGTTAAAGCAAAAGCTTTGGAATATTGCTACAAACAGGAAGCTAACAAGTCGTATGCCATGTTGAGTAATGGAACACAATGGACCCCAGAAACGAATAACGGAGTTTGCGAGACAGAACGTTGGACATGAATGGCGTCATGATTATAAGATTGTGGTGGAATGCACGGACGAGTGTGGATGCTCACAGAACTGCCCACGACGTCAGCTACAAAAATAGCAGATGAGAGCAGTAGAACCGATCAAGTCTGAAGAGTTGATCTGCGGATATGCCGGCTACGTCTATTGCCCGGAACACAAAAGCCAGAGATTCATGGAGGAAAAGGACACAGCAAGGTTTAGAATAATGAATAAGCAGAATGTGGTTGTATGGAATGCACTGTTCGAAGGACTCGGAAACAGAATACCGAAGAAGCTGAGACTTGTGCAATGAGAGCTGTCTTCCTTTGAATTCACGAGTTTTCTATATTATTCCTGTTGACTATTTTTCAACGAAATAAATTTTTTTTGAATTCTTTCATAAATTTGTAATTGAATCTTATCTGTCTGCGAATGGGCACGCTGTGTGGGAATCGATGATTCGATATCTGGAGAAATCAATTTTTACTTACCGTTGCGATCCTTTTTGAGGATAGGTAGAAGTTCGAAAGCAGTTTTCCAGTTACTTTCTGAAAATCCCCTCTAATAGATAGGGCGGGACTAGATCGGACGGGATCGGGCTGGACTAGATAGGACCGGACAAGACTAGCACGCACCGGACCGAACCAGGCCGGACTAGACCAGACCGGACCAGACCTGACTAGATAGGACCAGGCAGGACTAGAGCAGACCGGATCGGACTGCACCGGACTAAATCGGACTGGACTAGACCGGACTGGACCAGGCCGGACTAGATCGGATCAGATCGGACCAAGCCGGAGTGATTTGGACCGGACCAGGCCGGATTAGATCGGACCAGGCCGGACTGAATTGGGCCGGACTAGATCAGACTGGACCAGACCAGACCGGACCAGACCAGACCAGACTAGAACGGACTGGACCAGACCGGACTAAATCGGGCCGGACTAGAACGGACTGGACCAGGCCGGGCTAAATCGGACCGGATCAGATCGGACCAAGCCGGAGTAAATCGGACCGGACCAGGCCGGACTAGATAGGATCGGACCGGACTAGATGAAGAAGTAGATAAATCTAATTGTTAGAATTAGTGTCAGATATTTGGAAGCCCACGTCTCTCGTATCTGATTTTTTGGATTTTGTGAAGACTGAAAAGTCCCTCCTGTGGATACCCCCCCCCCTGCATCCCTAACTTCATTGCGAAACCTGATATTTCCTTTTGTTCATAATCAAATCGGAAGAACGGGTCTGCATAGTATATTACCAGTCGGTGGCGCCGCCTACGGCGGCTCACCTCCTTTTAGTTCGTCGCTGCGCTCCTCAATGGGGGGTTAAGTTGCCACGCTTAAACTCATTTATGATCACTGGGCAGTGATGCACCCTAAGCCTCCTTATTGTTAAAAGTGTTGCTAATTTGAGTTCCCGCGGAAAATTTCGAAAACTCGAATTCCCGCGAAAAATTTCGAAAATTCGAATTCCCGCCAAAAATTTCGAAAATTTGAATTCCCAACAAAAATTTTGAAATTTTGAATTCCCGCCAAAAATTTTGATAATTTGAATTCCCTCCACACATTTTGAAAATTCGAATTCCCGCCAAAATAATCAAATGTTTTGACGTTTCTGGAAGTTTTTAAAAGTTTCTGGAAGTTTCTAGAAGTTTCTGGAAGTTTCTGGAACATTCTAGAAGTTCCTGGAAGTTTCTAGAAGTTTCTGGAAGTTTCTGGAACATTCTAGAAGTTTCTGGAAGTTTCTGGAAGTTTCTGGAAGTTTCTAGACGTTTCTGGAAGTTTCTAGAACTTTCTGGAAGTTTCAAGAACATTCTAGAAGTTTCTGGAAGCTCTGGAAGTTTCTAGAAGTTTCTGGAAGCTCTGGAAATTTTTTATAGTTTCTGTCAGTTTCTAGAAGTTTCTGGAGAGAAGGAGAATGTTCTGGAAGGTTATCCATCCAGAGCTTGTCAGTTGAGTTTTCGGAGTACCGTAGCTACCGTAATCCTACAGTAATCTGCACCATTTTTTGTTGGTGTACTATTGGGGTCCCTTAGATAGTACATGCAAAAAATGGAACAATTCTGAGCACTTCGAACCCGTTTTCTAGCTATTGCTGAGTTATCTGGTTACTGTAGCTACCGTAATCCTACAGTAACCCATGCTCCAAACTTTATAGAATTGAAGCGCTCGGTGACCCATGACTACATGCCAAATATGATAGGAAACGGTCGAGGGGTACAAAAGTTATTCAGTGATAAGTGCGGCACAGACACACACACACACACACAGAGCTATTCCTTTAGTATATAGAAGAGATGCTTTATTCCATGTCAAAATACATAAAGATCTCATGTCTAATTAATGGCATAATGAAGTTTGCTTCTTCATCTAGAATGTAGTCATTGAAGTTTCGTACTTCATTCGGGTAAACTTTGTAGATTTCCATGAAACGAGGATGAATCAAAGAATGCTTTTTTTGCTGAAAAGCTTTTCCGACAGTACCTGAAAAAATAAAATGGCGGGAGGGTCACAGGTAAATTTTTGGGCTTTTTAGACAATTTTCTGGGGTTTTTTGGCGGTTTTCAAGGATATTTTGGGGTCTACTAGACCATGTTTAGAGGTTTTCTACACCATTTTTAAGACTTTCTAGGCAATTTTTCAAGGGGTTCCAGGCTATTTTTAAAAGATTTCTAGGTCATTTTTCAGAAATTTCTGCCATTTTTAAAAGGTTTCTAGGTCATTTTCAGGAATTTTTAGGCTATTTCCAAGGATTCCTAGATCATTTTTTAATTGTTAATAGGGCATTCCTTAATGATTTCTAGACCATTTTTTGGAAGTTTCTGAACTACTCACTTTGAAAATCCATCAGCAGCATTCTAACTGGAATCGATAGAATTCCAAACAGAATAACAGTAAAAAAACTCAAAAATAATCAAATAAAAGAGGTAGGCCAATCTAGTCGGGTGGCCAGAGGAAATGAATGAATCTGTCATCGAGACACTCCCAGAGGGGGGAGAGGAGAAGTACGCAACGCGACACGCAGCGCGCCCCTTCTCATGACCCCCCCCCCCCCTTCCTCGCGTAAACACACATTCATTTATTTGCACTCTTTGGCCGCTCGACTGGCTTGGCCTACCTTTTTTTATTGATTATTTCTAATTTTCTACTATTTTTTTCCGCTTTGGAATTAGATGTTGCTCATGGATTTTTAAGGTAAGTTAACAATGGCCTAAAAAAAAACGTTTAGTTCAATGTCAATATGAATTTTTTTTCAAAAAATCAATCAAACCGCAGTGAATTTTTTTGTCCGTGTTTTCAAAAGTTTCATTCGCGGGATCTGTCTTACTGTAGGGTCGCATGCTAACTGCGTGGCGACTCAGCGATACGTAGGCATTTTTCTCATTTTGTTGAGTCGGCTTAAGCGCGGCTTACTGTCAGATTTTAAAGGCGCAATATGAAATTTGTAAAAGCCCTTGTGAGATGGAGCGTAGAAACCGAGAAAAAAATGTACGTATAAAAAAAATTTGCCGTGAACATATCATTTGTGTTAGAGTTGTGAGATTACAATTTTTTTTTCTTCATATTCTTTCTATTTCAGTGTAACCTTCTCGCTGAGAGCGTGGAACGAAATATCTTGTGGCAGCAACTGGAATGACGAGTGGAGAGAAGGAATTGACGATCAGTATGACCAAAATTTCCGAATTTTCGAAGTCAGAGATTGGATAGGACACTTCATGTTCATATTTCACAGAAGATTTATCGACAATTTGGATTTTGAATTGAGTGATCATAGATTCACTTTTGATTCTATTCCACCAGGTCTACAAACAGCAATTGATCGATTTTTTCCAAGCTCAAGTGGCAAGAGCAGTGAAGGAACTCTCCCACTTCTTAAGGAGAAAATGGACAGTTTGAGAAGAAAAAGGAAGCGTTTTTGGAGAAGAAGGAAGGCCAAAAGATGGAAATCGCAGAGGAAAGAGACGATATTGGAGTGATGGAAGAAGTGATGAAAGCGGAAAAACTGGACAAAGAATGGTAAGTGTATTGTTAGAACCTCAAAAAAACTCGGCTAGAAAGGAGAAAACTTGCAGAGGGATTCCCGGAATTTTAAATTTTGAGGAATTAGCACCATGAAATTGTCGTGATTGACTGAAATAAACGCTTTTCAGAGTGCGGTCACACGTCCTGCTCGTATTGCTGCCAAGGACTTCACAAAAACATGTGGATCACCTGCCCAAACGATCGAATCATGACGACAGTTCGCTTTTGCATTGTCGGATCTCTGTTCTCTCATGTTGCTTTGTGTCTTAATCATGTTTCTGATCTTTTTGTTATGAATCTTGATGATTTCTTACACAAACTATACTTTATTTGTCATATTATTCCTACTTTTTCTTGGTTAGATAAATATAAAAGTTTCAGAGAACTTGCTTTTTCTCTTCGCTTTGCAAAAAAATTAGATACTTTCAGTTTACTTGGAAAAAAATAGTGGGTGGGTAGCCTCTTCAAATACGATATAAACACAGTGAATTTTTTGTAAGTGTTTTCAAAAGGTTTCATTCGCGGGCTCTGTCTTACTGTAGGGTCGCATGCTAACTGCGTGGCGACTCAGCGATACGTAGGCATTTTTCTCATTTTGTTGAAAAATTAAAAATCAGGGCCTAAGATTTTTTTGAACCAAATTGGATAGAAGTTTTTCTTCGCATCATGTTGAATATAATATTGACAGAATTTGATCGAAAGTTATTACTAAAAAGTGCTCTGGAAACATAGTGCGTGCTCCTTCGGCTTAAGCACGGCTTACTGTCATATTTTAAAGACGCAATATGAAATTTGTAAAAGTCTGTGTGAGATGGAGCGTAGAAACTGAGAAAAAATTGTACGTCAAAACATTTGAATTTTTCCAATTTTTCCTCATGCTCGAAAGGACTAAACTAAAAAACCCAGGATGGGATATTTGCAATGAATTTGGCTTAGGAAAGGCGGAGACTTAGAAAAAATTTGAAAAAAGTGAGAAAACATTCAGAATTTAATCAATAATTTATTTATTGAATTCATGAAAAGAAATGAAAATAGCATCAGAACACACTTTACATCTTCTTCTCAAACACCAAAGACCTCGACCCTCCAAATCCACATGCCTTTGTTTTTCTTCGACCATTGATGCAATGTCAGTGCCAACTACCACGAACCCATGCTTGGTAATGTCCTTGTCGTGTATTCAGTAAATCCGTTGAGCTTCCATTCAGAACCAAACATTCTAACACGAGATTTCGAACGAAAAAGTGTTTTCCTTGGTGTGTAACTTGAACATTCTCCCAGACGTTGCTTTTTCCGCATTTAGGACATCGTATTTGTCGTTGAACACACGTTGGAACATATCATCTTGAGGCAAAGTGAGTGAGGCAAAATTCTGAAGGACTTCAGGTGTACGTCCTTCCACATTGCCACAGTCGCTGCATTTCCGAAGACGGGATAGTAGGTGTGGCTAGGAAGCATGGCGATCTTTTTGTGGCGCACACGCATCACATTCAACTACAATTTTATAGTCCTAAAGGCGAAAGAAAAAAGGGTTCTGAGTCAGGGCTGTGCGAAAAAAACATTCCGAAAAAAATCAAATTTTTTTTTCGAAAATTTTGGTCCGAAAAAAATCGAACAACTTTTTTTTCCTATTTTTCAGTGCAAAAAAATCGAAAAATGATTTTTTGGAATTTTTCGGGATTTTTTTTTCGAATTTTTTCGTTTTTTTTTTCTATGAAAAATGGGTGAAAAGGCGGTAAAAACATGCTTTTTCAGAAGTTTTTTTTTGAAATTTTTCTCGGTTTTTTTTTTTTCTGTTTTTTCGGTTTCAAATGGCGAAAAATTTTTCGGAAAATTACCGAAAAAAATAAATTTTTCGCACACCCCTGTTCTGGGTTACTTACCTTGAGAATCTAGCAGCAAATCCATATCGATTGAAAAAAATCGATAGTAGCAGTAGTAAAAAAAATTAGAAAAAATCAATAAAAAACGGGAAGGCCATGCCAGTCGGGCGGCCAGAGGAAATGAATGAATGAGGTCTGTCGTCGAGAAGAGAGGGGAGTCTTGGTGGTGACCTTGCTCCTGGGACGCGTTGCGTGTCGCGTCGCGATCGTGGTGTGACCCCTAGTCCAAACCCCGCCCCTCCTCGAAGGGAGTCTTCTCGACAACAGGGACCTCATTCATTCGCATCCTCTGGCCGCCCGACTGGCATGGCCTTCCCGTCTTTATTGATTTTTTCTAACTTTCATTTTACTGTCTGCAACTATCCTCGGTGCGTTTCGACCGATATAGGTCTGCTGCTAGATTCTCAAGGTAAGTAACCCAGAACCCCATTTTCTTTTGCCTAAATTCCATTTTTGTCATTTTTTAGGACTGCTTCTAGCCAGAAGCCCAATTGATGATAATAATAACATGATTTCGCTGAAACAACTCATTCGAAAACTCGCAAAAACCCGCCAGTTTGCCACATTCGACAAGGAGCCATGGCTGAAACATACTCTAAAAGTGAAGAAAATCATTGATATCCAACGGAACAAGACTTCATTGAAAACTATGGCAGCAACTAAAGGGGTGTTGGTGGATAAGAGCGAGACAATGTCGTTCTGGAGCCGCCATGGACACCTATGCACTTCATCAAATCTGGCAAGGAGGACATTTCGTATGAAGCAAGCTTTTTGAAAAACTCTACGCCTCAAGGAACACCGAAAACCTTCAACCTCGCCAAGACGGAACTTTGGACATGAATGGCGTCAAAAGAGATGATTACAAGATTGTGGAGACCGCTGCTACAGAATCAAAAAATCGAATGAAAACAAATTTTTTGAATTTCTACTCATTGTTTCATGTACCATTGCATTCGTTTACAAATATTGGACAATAAATTCCTTCTACTCTTTCTACGCTTTATTACGCTCAGGAAATACAAAAAGAAATATTTTTGTCCGTTTTTCACACGGAAACCGTAAAAAACCCGCTTGAAGTCCCCTAAAATCAGAAATTGCGTGTAAAATAAAATGCCGGATACGTAGAGACACTCTGCGTACTTTCCCAGCTACAGTAGTTTTCAAAAATGTTTTCGGCCGTTTTATTCGAATTTTTAGCCTTGTTTCATCGATTTTTTAAAGAAGTTTTTGTTTTTCAGCATTTAAATTTTTTTTTCAATTTTCCATCAAAAAGTTCATCACTTCCCAATCAAAACGGTTGAAAAAACGACCAAAAAGCTCTACTGCGCGTAAGTTAAAATGCCGGGTACGCAGCGACACTCTGCGTACTTTCACAGCTACCGTAGTCCTTCTAATATTTTTTGAAGTTTTTTTTCGATTTTCGAGGCTCTTTCAGCCAAATTCGCTGTTTTTTTTTTAGATTTCGACAGCCTTTCGGTCATAATAATTTTTTTTCTATTTTTTCAATCGATAATTCAATAATTTTCATAAAAATCATTGAAAATTTCACCGAAAAATCTGAAAATAAGAATGAGCAGAAAAATCGATTTCTGCTACGATTTCCAGAATTCATTTTCAGAGTAACCACAACCAACACCTGAATTTTCTAGTTTTTTTTTCATTTTGCTTTCAAATGCGCTCCGCCGCACCGACACGAAATCCCTTGAAATTATTGACATTGCTCACTGTTTTTCTTCGTTTTTCCCAATTTTATAATATTTTATCGAAAAAAAACACAGTTTTCAGACTAACCCCCAACACTCACAAAAAATGACGAACCAATCAACTGTTCCACACTCGGAAATCAGTCGTCGTTTATCGATTTTATCGGAATTCCTCAGCGATGAGAAGAAGCCAATCGAAGAGGCATATGAGAATTTAATGGAGGAACTGGGACTCATAGAATACTCAGAATTCGAATATTGGTTCAAAAGATTCCGGAATAATCAATTCGATCTCGGATACGATAAAAATCTCGACGAGATGAAGAGACGCAGAGAATTCTTCTGCTCTCTCCTCGGTCTTCACACTATTTCGACTGCTTCTCTGCGTCCACTTCAGAATATTTCGATATCTCAAATACTGGGCAGTTATTCCTATCAAAGCGCCGAAATTCCAGCTGAAAATGATGTGATGCCTAGAATTCCAGTGGAGCCAGAAGTCCATGAAGCTGAAGATGATTCAGATGTGATCCCTGGAATTTCCATTGAGCCAGAATTCGAAATCGAAGATATTCCAGATCAAATTGTGGAGAGAGAAAAGGATTATCGGTAAGAAATGGGGGAAAACAGTCCAAAAAATGTGGTGGCCTAGAAATTTTCAGAATTCGGGATCCTAGGCCACCAATCTTTTTCGCTCGAAAAACCATGAAAACATGCCTAATTGGGCAAAAATCTGTCCAAAATAGACGGTGGCCTAGAAATGAGATTCTAGGCCACCGATGATTTTCTAGGCCATGAACTTTTCTGCTTACTCTTGAATAATGCAGCTTAATTTTGATTTTTTAGAGTGAAATATTTTCTTAGCACCTCTAAAATAGATCGATAGCCTAGAAAATTTCAAAATTGGGATCCTAGGCCACCTACGTTTTTTTCTAGGCCACTACCTTATTTCTTTACATTCTAGCCGTCTTTACTTTTCTGAAAAAACATGGCGGCCTAGAAAATCTCAAAATTGGGATCCTAGGCCACCACTCCGAAACCCATCAAAATCGGCCGGAAAACAGCGAAAATGTGTCATTTTTTCCATTTTTTTTACAGATTCAACGCTGAAAATGTACCGGAATCATTCCCAATCAACGAGCGATTCAAAGAAATCGATATTCGATTTTATGATGAATACTGCACGATGAAATTCGACGAAATAGAGATTCGTTTGGAGAAAAATGGAAATAATTGGATGATTGGACACCAAAAAACAACAGATGATCCCATCAAATTCATCATTGATCACGTGTGGATGGTGCTGAAAAATCCGAAAATCCAGCTAAAATCGTTCACAATCAAAAACTTTTTCTCTCAATATTCAAATTCTGAAAATTTGAATTCGATTCTTCAATCGATGCTTGACTCCATTGATCATCAGATCCATATGGAAGACATCTGGATCATCGAATTTGCCGAAGACGCGTTTTTATCCATGCTAAAACATGTCAAACCAGGGGTACTCAACGGAATTTATTTCCACGTTTCATTCCAAGAAAACTATCGAAAATTGAATGAAATCTTTGAAATGGATCAATGGAAACAGGCGAAAACAATCTACTCGTGGGGAGTCATTCCATTGAAAATTGACGATTTATTGCATTGTGATCGTTTCTTGCTGAAATGCGATGGCATTACTCCGGAGGAAGTTCTACGTGTCACACAGGTAGGAACTTTGAAATATAGGCTAGAAACCTCTGAAGAATGGCCTAGGAATCCCTGAAAATAGCCTAGAAAACCTCTGAAAACGGCTCCGCCACATATCGAAACCGTTGAAAATTAGGCTTAAACTTTTCAAATTTTTGGTTCAATTTTGATTGATTTTCTGGAAAATTAAAACAAAATGAAATTTCGATCTTTTTTTTCAAAAAAAAAAATTAACCGAAAAAAAATTTTGAAATTTTTTTGTTCTGATTTTCCAGAAAATCGATTAAAATCCAGTAAAATTTGAACATTTCGAGTTTAATTTTCAATTGTTTCGAAACGTCGCCGAGCCTAAAATTGAAAAAAAAAATTTCTCTAAAATTTTCCTCGAAAATTTTCCGAAAATATGACCTAAAACCCCAAAAAAAATCTAGAAACCTTCAAAATTGCAATAAAAATATTCAAAAGGGCCGAGGAAATCTGGTAAAACAACCTAAAATTTCCTGAAAAACAGCCTGAAACTACCTGGAAAAACCGAAAATATGGTCTAGAAACCTCTAGAAAAAGGCTATAAAACTGTCGAAAATTGCCTAAAATCTCCTAGAAATGGCCTTGAAACACCCGAATTGACCTGGAAACCTCTGAAAAATGGCCCAAAAACCTCTAAAAATAGCCTAGAATTAAAAAAAAAACCGAAAATTCTCCAGAAAGCCTCCAAATTGGTCCAAAAATCCTTGGAAAAATGTCCAGAAAGACTCGCATTTGGCCTAGAAACTTTTAGAATCAGCCTGAAATTCCCCGAAAATTAGCCCAAAACCACTCTAAATTATATTTTTTTTCCAGAACTGGAAACTTCAAAAAATCTCCACCGAAATCTCCGATGTCCGAGAACTAATCAATTATACTTATAAGCTCCCAAATTCACAAAAATGCCTTCATGTGAGATTATCAGATGACTGTATCACTTTCAAAAAGTGAACTTTTTCATTGTTCATTTTGTAATTTTCTCCAAAAAAAATTCCGTTGTTGTTATTTTTTCATGTCCGATTTTTCATGTTGTTATAAACCAGTTCGTCGTTTCTTTCTTGATTTTTGCCCATATTTCATTAGAATGTGTTTTGTTCTTTGAAATATTTGAAATTAGAGGAGAAATCTAGAAAAAATTCATAGAAAACTGCCGAAAAACCCATCGCAAACAGTGTTTGCGCGTGAGTTAAAATGCCGGGTACGCAGAGACACTCTGCGTACTTCGGCGCCTACCGTAGTCCTGAAAGTTTTTTATTTTATTTTCTCGAGTTGCACTGTCAATTTTAGTGATTTTCAACAGATTTTTACTGTTTTTTGACAAAAATTTATGTTTTTTCTTAGTTTCGCTTTCAAAAATTCCACGATTCTTATAGAGAAGAGTTAAAAATCGATCAATAGCCAATTTGCGCGTGAGTCGAAAAGCCAGGTACGCAGAGATGCACTCTGCGTACTTTCCTAGCTACAGTAGTCCTCGGAAATTATTGCTCATTAATTTTTCAATTTTCGAGCGTTGTCTTTGATGTTCTTTTGCGAATGTTTCTATTAATTTTTTTCTCAGGAAAATTTTCTGTACAAACTGCTATCTTTTTGTTAATGCAAGCAGGGCTGTGCAAAAAACTTTCGAAAAAAAAATTTTTTCGGCGTAATATCTTCACCTTTTTTTTTTCGAAAAAGTTTTCGCTATTTGAAACCGAAAAAACAGAAAAAAAAACGTTTTTCCAATTTTTTCTAACCAAAATTTAAAAAAAAATTATGATTCTTTTTCGGTCCGAAGTTTTCGAGAAAAATATTTTTTTTCGTTTTTTCGGAATTTTTTTTTGCACAGCCCTGAATGCAAGTATGTTTTTTCAGACTAACCAACTCACAGAAATGGCAAACCAATCATCTGTTCCTCACACTGAAATCGGTCTCCGTCTGACAATTTGCAGTGAATTCCTTCTTGATGAAGAGAAACCGATTGAAGAAGTATATAGAAGTTGGATGAGAAGAGTCGGAGGACAACTCATTGGATTCACGGAATTCGAATACTGGTATGACAGATTCAAGAACAATCAATTCGATCTTGGTTATGATACTAGTCTGGATTCAAAAGAGAGTTCTAAGATCAAGAATACAATGAATCCAGAAGCTATTCAAAAGAAGGATGTGTCGACAATGACTATGGAAAAGGAGGCGCCAGTGACAGTTGTGAAGATGGCAAAGGAATATTTTAAATTGGATCTTCAGTAAAAAATCTAATCAATTACCATCTTTAAAATTGAACTTACAGATTAAAAGAAAAAAATGTGCCAGAAGTCTTGCAAACGGAAAACGCTGTTCTTGGAATCCCAGATGCAATTGAAACAGTTTATGATGATAGATCACAAACTTCTAACGACGCGAATAAAGAAAATTGTGATCTCGGTTATGATACCAGTTCGGATTCCAAGAGGACTTCTAAAAATCAGAATACAATGGGTCCGGAAACTAGTGGAATCAAGAATGACTCAGCAGTGATTATAGAAAAGGAGGAACCAGTAAAAGTTGTGAAGAGAAAATTGGAAGATTTGATATTGAATCATCGGTAAGAAAATCAAATGAATTGCTATCCTTGAAATGAAATTTACAGATTCAAAAAGGAAAATGTGCCACAGGTCTTCCAAAATCTTGTCAATAAGCGATCTAAAAAACTTAAACGATCTAAAACACTAAGAGCTGGTATCTATGTTAAGTTCACTGAGAACATGTGCACGATGAGAGTTTACATAGACGAAGTTCATTGGGAGAAAAGAGGAAATGATTGGATTATCTGTTACCCAAAAAACGACACAGTAACCATAACAGATGATCTAGAGAGATCCATCGTTGATCATTTGTGGCTCGTGTTGAAGAATCTAATCAAACTGTCTAGACTCTCAATAGTAGCGGAGAATCACAATTCACAGGAAATAGATTCAGAAAAAATGAATACACTTCTGCAATCGATGTTCAATACATTCGATCATCAGATCCAAACTACTTTCGCTGAATGTAAAGGTTTCAATGAGGACACGTTTTTGTCAATGTTAGAACGTGCCCAACCGGGAACACTAAAAGAAATCAGTTTAAAGATTTCATGGAAAAAAGTATGGAACTATCAGAAAATGAAGGAGATTGTTGAAACGGATCAATGGAAACAAGCGAAAGAAATCTCATCGACTGGAACCACTCCATTGAAAATCGATGATTTGTTTCAATGCGATTATTTTCGGTTGTTCCAACTCGATCATATTAATCCAGAAGATGTTCTACGTGTCACAGAGGTAAATAGAAATACATTTCTTCAAACACTAGGCATTGTTATTTTTCAGCACTAATTCAATTCTGTCGGAAGGAAATTCTGCTACTTGTATTCTAAGAATGAAAGCATTGATATCGAAGCAATCATGGATGTTCTTCGATCGCAGATCGACGGAGCAAAAATTACCGAGGATGAGTCGATTCTTCCACCACATTTTTCTTTCAAGATTGTTAAATCTGCGAAATGTGTTGTTTTGGAGGGAGGAAAAAACAGCATTAAAATCCAAAACTACTAATGATTCTGAGAACCATTCTCGTTATTTTTTTATTCATAAAACTGTTGATTATTTGTGTATTACATGTTTTGTTTCGTTTTAAAGCGTATGCTTCACTGAATTATATGATGCTTTTATAATTTATTTTTTTGGAGACAACCGTTTTGGCAATTTTTTGGCTTGAAAAAGGCTACAGTTTTGAAAAAAATGGAGTTTGTCGCATCTGATTTCGTTTGAAATGCTCTTGTCGTGACTTTTTCGGCAATCCGGCAATTTTCAGCAACTTTCGCCAATGGAAGACTTCCATAACATTTTTTTCTAATTTTGAGTGAAAAAACCAACCAATTTTCAAACAAATATTTGAATGACAGCAACCAACACGGTGTTTTCAAAGACTCGTGATTTTAAAAACTGCAAAATTTCAACTTGATTGACTCCAAAAAATTGAATTTTTTGTGATTTTTTTGCCAAAAATTAGATGGAAATTAGTACCGAACAGAAAAAAATCCATAAAATGTTGCCGAATAAAAATCGGCAACAACGGCATTGCCGCTCATCCTCGTGTGAAAAATTCTAAAATGAGCCATTCAATTTTCTAGAAAATTTTCTACAACACGGTTTTTTTTCTTTTCTACCCTATTTGTCCGAGTTTTCTCAATTTTAAGGTTTCTTTCTACATGTAAAACACCGAAAAAAAGTTATTCACTTGTAGACTAGATTTTGAAGTGAATATAATTTTCCTTAGTTGTGATGGGCCAATCCGGGCCTGATGGCGAATTCCACCGGCCCGGCTCGGCCCTAAAAGCCCGCCAGTTACCGCGAAATTTGAATTTAGTTTTTCAAAATCGAAAAATGAGCTGATTTTAGCCTATTTTGTGTAAATGTCACATATTTCGCATGTTGGAAGTAGTTTGAGTAGTTTGAATCAATCCAAAAATTGAAAAATTTTGAAAATTTTGTGTATTTCCCATAATTTTAATGTAAATTTTTCGAAAATTTTTTCCGGTGCGGGCCGGCCCGCGAATTCTCAAGTTTTTTTTTTACTTTTACGTACTTTTTCAGGTTAACCAACTCTCAATGAGCCAATCAAATGTTCCACTCGACGAAGTCAAAGTTCGATTATCGATTTTATGCGAATACTTGCTGGAAAACACGAAACCAATCGAAGAAGCATATGAGAGTTTGGTGGAGAAACTAGAAAGAAAGCTCATGGAATACACGGAGTTCGAATATTGGTTCAAAAGATTTCAAAATAAGCAATTCGATCTCGGATACGATACTAGTCAGGATTCAAAGGAGGTTTCAGAAGTTAGTGGAAAGAAGGACGCTTCAACAATGACTGTAAAAGTGAAAGTTGTGGAAAGAAACATGGAAGATTTGAAATTGAATCAGTGAATCAAATCAGTTTCCATCTTTCAATTTTAAATTGCAGGTTCGATGTCCAAACTCACGGTGAAAAAGGGACCCTTGGAATTCCAGATGCAATTCAATTTGTTAATGATAATAGATCCGAAACTTCCAACGTTTCGAACAAACAAAATAGTGATCCCGGTTATGATGCCAATTCGGATTCCAAGGAGATTTCTAAGAATCAGAATATCATTGATCCGGAAGCTAGTAAACCAGTAGAAATTGTGAAGAGAAAAATGGAAGATTTGAAATTGGATCATCAGTAGGAAAATATAACAAATTTCTATTCTTAAAAAAAAATTTACAGATTCAATGAGGAAAATGTGCCACGAACCATCCAAACTCGTATTAATAGACTTCCAAAAAAACTGAATAAAATCCAACTATTATTCAATGAGCAAAAATGCACGATCAATGTCGGCACAGTGCAAATTCATTTTAGGAAAACAACGAACGATTGGATTATTCGTTACCCAAACACCGTTACAGTATACACAACAAATGATCCGGAGAAATCCATCGTTGATCATCTGTGGTTCGTGTTAAAAAATCCAAGCATCAAGCTCGGAGTATTCATCCTAAAAAATAATCCAGAACGGGTGCGGATCAATTATAATTGTCATTCCCCGAAAATGGATTCAGGAAAAATGAATACACTTCTGCAGGCGATGTTCAATACATTCGATCATCAGATCCAAACTTCTCAGCTCAATTGTGACAGATTCGATGAGGACACGTTTTTGTCAATGTTAAAACATGCCCAACCAGGAACGCTAGAGCTTATCGATTTTACCATCTCATGGAAGAAAGAAGAAAACTATCAGAGGATGAAAGAGATTGTTGAAACACAACAATGGAAACAAGCGGAACGAATCTTCTCTCGTGAAGTTACTCCATTAAACGTCGAAGATTTATTCCACTGTATACATTTCGAGTTGCAACTCGATCATATCACTCCGGAAGATGTTCTACGTGTCACAAAAGTAAACAGAAATAGCTATTTTCAAAAATGATTCCTGTTTATTTTTCAGCACTTTCTCAATTCTACCGGAGGGAATATCTGTTACTTGTATTACAAAAATGAACGACCGGATATCGATGCAATCATTAATGTTCTTCGATCGCAAAACGACGAAACAAAAATCACCGAAATTCATTCACATCCAGTCCATTTTCAGTTTAAGGTTTTCAAATCCACTAAATGTATTTATGTGGATGGTAGTGAAAATAGCATTGAAATCCATAACTAATATGAAATTTTGGAACTATTTGTTGTTTATTTTTCGTATAAAATTGTTGATTAATTGTGCATTTACAAGCCTTGTTTTGTTCGAAAGTGTTTGTTTCTCTGAATTACCTACTCTTTTTTGAATATTCGTTTGGGCAACACCCATTGTTGTCATAAAAGTTTAAGTATGAGCAATCCGTTCCTCCAGAATTTTTTTTTCTTTTTTTTTCTGGTCAGAATTTTCCTTATCTTGAGAACACACTTTTCCCAGCTTTTAATTTTCAAGTTTCTGAAATGTTTCTTGTTTCATCGAAAAAGATTTATTTACCTGTAAGCCCCAATATTTTTAAGCGAATATAGTTTTTCCAGATTAACCAACTCACAAAAATGATGAACCAATCAAATGTTCCACTCGACGAAGTCAAAGTTCGATTATCGATTTTATGCGAATACTTGCTAGATAACACGAAACCAATTGAAGAAGCATATGAGAGTTTGATAGAAAAACTAGAAAGAAAGCTCATGGAATATTCGGAATTCGAATATTGGTTCAAAAGATTTCAAAACAGGCAGTTTGATCTCGGATACGATACTAGTTTGGACGAAGATGCGGTGTTCGGAATTCCAAATGCAACTCAAATTGTTAATGATAATAGATCAGAAACTTCTAACGTTGCGAATGAAGTAAATATTGATCTCGTAGATGATACTAGTCAGGATTCCAAGGAAATTTCTGAGATTCAGAAGAAAACCGATACGGAAGCTAATGTAGTTGAGGATAATTCGGCATCGGTTACAAAAACGGAGGATCACGGAGAAGTTGTGGAGAGAGACATGCAAGATTTGAAATCGGATCATCAGTAAGAGAATCAAATAAATTGCTATATATGGAATGAAATTTACAGATTCAATGAGGAAAATGTGCCAGAAGCATTCAAAACTCTCATCAATACTCGAATGAATAGCCTCAGAAGTGTTTCACTTTATTTGAATTTCCAAACTCTCATAAATAAAGGACCGAAAAAACCAAAAAAGGGTCGTCGATCAAAAATCGAAAATGATCAGAATAAGATCGGAGTATACTTCAATAAACCAAGCTACATGTTGAAAATAGACAGGCTCGAAATTTGTTTGGAGAAGATAGAAAACGATTGGATTATTCGTTACGGAAGCAAAGGAACAGTTATCAAAACAGATGATCCGGAGAAATCTATCGTTGATCATCTGTGGTTCGTGTTGAGAGATCCAAACATCAAGCTCTCATCCTTCGAGTTTTTCGAAGATAAAAATCCACAATTGAAGCGGATCGGACATAAAAAAAGTTGGAGCTGAACAATCAAAACTCCCAGGAAATAGATTCAGAAAAAATGAATACACTTCTGCAATTGATGTTCAATACATTCGATCATCAGATCCAAACTACTACCGCTAGGTGTGATGGATTTAACGAGGATACGTGGTTGTCAATGCTGAAACATGTCAAACCAGAAACACTGGAAGATATCATTTTCGATATTTCATGGAAAAAAGAAGGAGATCATCGAAGAATGAAGGAGATTGTTGAAACCGATCAATGGAAACAGGCGAAAACGATCGAATCGCGTGGAGTTACTACATTGAAAATCGATGATTTATTTCAACAAGAAGATTTGCGCCGCTTCGCGGCTCCAATCTTCTTGCTTCACACGGGCCGAGTGAGTTCGCTTGGGAAAATATCAATCTCAAAATGGTGTTCTTGAGAAATTGAGAAATGATAAGATGAAAAGTAATAATTCAATTCCGATGGGTGTGATGATTCCAACTGTGCCAGTTCACGTTAGTTCGCAGTTCTTATTCCGCCAGCGAGTCTTTTGTGGGCCCTATCTTAGCACAGAGGCCTCTAGATCTCCAAATGAAAAATGAAAAAGACGGGCATCATCTCCGCTGAATTCTCTATCGAAATATGAAAAAATCAGGAAAATCGGTCCAGTGAGAGGGGCGCTAGGGTGAGCGATATGTCCACAGACACACAGAAAGCGGTGATTGTTAATAGTAAAGATACGAACGTTTTTCGTTGCAACTCGATCGCATCACTCCGGAAGATGTTCTGCGTGTCATAGAGGTGAATAGGAATATATGCCGTCAAAAAATGAACCTGAGCAGGGCTGTGCGAAAAAAAATTCCGAAAAAAATCGAAAGCATTTTATTCCCGAAAATTTTTTTGGTTCAAAAAAATTTGAAAAACTTTTTTTTCGAATTTTTCAGGGCGGAAAAAAAGGAAAAGTATTGTTCGGTTTTTTCGGTATTTTTTTCGAAATTTTTTTGCACAGCCCTGTTCATGAGTATATTTCAGCACGTTTTCAATTCTATCGGAAGGAAACATTGTACCTTGTCTTCTAGAAACGAAAGCTTGGATATCGACACAATCAAGGATGTTCTTCGATCGCAGAACGACGGATTAGAATTCACCGAGATTTATTCAAATCCAGTTTATTTTGTTTTCAATATTGTCAAATCTACGAAATCAATTGTTTTGAATGGTAGTAATAGCTGCATTACTATCCAAAACTACTAAAAATTTCAAAACTTGTTATTGATTTTTGTTCTGTTACTTTCTTATTTCCCGTATAAACTTTTTGATCAAATTTGCATTACAAGCCTTGTTTTGTTCGAAAGTGTTCGTTTCACTGAAATACATAATTCTTCTTAAAGGCGTTTTCAAAGAATTTCGATTTTCTTGAGAACACATTCTTTTATCCGCTTTTGTTTTTTGAGTTTCTAAAACTATTTTTTGTATGATCGGGAAAAAGTTATTTACCTGTAAATCCGCGTCTTTTTCAGTTTATATATATTGTGTCTTCAATCGAAGTGACGTTTGGTGTTTGCAGAATTTCGATTAACAAGCCCCACCCCGATATAATCTTCAATTGCGGCAGTGCAAAACAATATCGGGGCGTGGCTTCGTCAATCGACGCCTAATGTCACTTCGCTCAAACGCCGAATAATTTTTTCCAGATTAACCAACTCGCAAAAATGATGAACCAATTAACTGTGTCTTATGAAGAAATAGAAAATCGTTTAGCGATTTGTTGCGAGTTCCTCCTCGATCGAAAGAGGTCGAATGAAGATGCATATGAGAGTTTGATGGAGAAACTTGGAATGAAACTCATGGAACACTCGGAATTCGAATATTGGTTCAAAAGATTTCAAAATAAGCAATTCGATCTCGGATACGATACTAGTCAGGATCCAAATGAGGTTCAGGAAGCTAGTGGAAAAAAGGACGCTTCAACAATGACTATAGAAAAAGACGCGCCAGTGAACGTTGTGGAGAGGAAGATGGAAGATTTGAAATCGGATCATCAGTAAGAAAATAAAATGAAGCGCCATTTTCCAAATTCAACTTACAGATTCGACGAGAGTGATCTTCCACAAATTTTCCAAACTCTTATCAATGGACAAGCAGAAAAAGTGAGCAAGATCGGAGTTTACTTCGATGAGCAATGCTGCATCATAAAGTTAGACGAAATTCGAATTCGTTTATATAAAGGAAATCATGAGTTGACACTTCGTTACGCAAGTAATGACACAGTAATCAGAACAAGTGATCCAGAAAAATCCATCGTAGATCACCTGTATTTTGTGTTGAAAAATCCGGATATCAAGCTCGAAAGATTCGGAATTTACGGCTATGAAGAATCGGAGCTCAAAAGTCCTGAACTGAATACACTTCTGCAGTCGATGTTCGATACATTCAATCATCAGATTCAAACTTCCTTGCTCAATTGTGACAGAATGAATGAAGACGTGTTTCTTTCATTGTTGAAGCATGTTGATCCAGAAACACTGGAAACTATCGTTTTCGATATTCCATGGAAAGACGAGGGAAATTATCAGAAACTGAGAGAGATTGTTGAAACCGATCAGTGGAAACAGGCGAAAACAATCGATTCGCGTGGAGTTACTACATTGAAAATCGATGATTTGCTTCAATACGAGTGTTTTTCGTTGCAACTCGATCGTATCACTCCGGAAGATGTACTAAGTGTCACAGAGGTAAATAGTAAAGAATCTCATCAAAAATATGACCTAATTTTTTTCAGCAGTTTTTCAATTCTACCGGAAAGAAACATTGTACCTTGTCTTCCAGAAATGAAAGCTTGGATATCGACACAATCATGGATGTTTTTCGATCGCAAAATGACGGATCAGAAGTCACCGAGTTTCATTCATTTCCAGATTTTTTCCAGTTTAAAATTGTCAAATCTACTAAATCAATTGATTTGAATGTTAGTAAAAAATGCATTATTATCCGAAACTACTAAGAAATTTTAAAACTCATTACTGTTTTTTTTTCTGTTTTCTGTTTTTTTTCGTATAAAATTGTTGATTATTTTTGCGTTTCACGTTTTGTTTTGCTCAATAGTGTTTGTTTCACTGAATTAAATGGTATTTAAAAAATTTTTCAAAGCCCTTTTCCTGTAGACCCCAGTATTTTTTTAGCGAATCCAGTTTTTCCAGATAAATCAACTCACAAAAAAAATCGATGAACCAATTAACTGTGCCCTATGAAGAAATCGAAAATCGTTTAGCGATTTGTTGTGAATTCCTTCTTGATAGAAAGAGATCGAGTGAAGAAGCATATGAGAGTTTGATGGAGAAACTAGGAACGAAACTCATGGAATACTCGGAATTCGAATATTGGTTCAAGAGATTTCAAAATAATCAATTCAATCTCGGATACGACAAAAGTCAGGATTCCAAGGAGATTTCTAAGGTTCAGAAGACAATGGATTCGGAAGCTTGTGGAGTTGAAGATAATTTAGCAGTGGTTATAGAAACGAAGGATTATGTAGAAGCTGTGAAAAGAAACATACAAGATTTGAAATCGGATCATCAGTAAGTGAATCAAAATAGTAATCTCTGAAACTTCGATTTTTAGATTCAACGAGAGTGATGTTCCACATATTTTCCAAACTCTTATCAATAGACGACCAAACCTGAGAGAGATAGAAGTATTCTTCGATGAGCGATGCTGCATAATAAAGTTAGACAAAATTCTAGTTCGTTTGAAAAAAAGAAGGCACGATTTGACGCTTCATTACGCAAGTAACGAAACAGTAATCTGGACAAATGATCCAGAAAAATCGATAATTGATCATCCGTGGTTTGTTTTGAGAAATCCGGATATCAAGCTCGAAAGATTCGGAATTTACGGCTATGAAGAACCTGAATCGGAGCTGAAAACCCCTCATCCTCAAAAATTAGATTTCGCAAAACTGAATTCACTTCTGCAGTCGATGTTCGATTCATTCGATCATCAAATCCAAACTTCTTGGCTCAATTGTGACAGATTGAATGAGGATACATGCTTTTCGATGTTAAAAAATGTTAAACCGGGAACACTGAAATATATAATTTTCGATATTTCATGGAAAGAAGAAGGAAATTACCAGAAAATGAAGGAAATCGTTGAATTGGATCAATGGAAACAAGCGAAACAAATCTTCTCGTCTGGAGTGACTCCTTTAAAAATTGATGATTTTTTGCAATACGAAATTTTCTCGTTGCGACTCGACCGTATCACTCCAGAAGATGTGCTGCGTGTCACAAAGGTAAATAGTAATATATTTTTTTGAAAAATTGAACCTAGTCCTTTTTCAGCACGTTTTGAATTCTGTCGGAAGTAAATATTGTACCTTGTCTTCCAGAAGTGAAAACTTAGATATCGATGCAATTATGAATGTTTTTCGATCGCAAAACGACGGAGCAGAAATCACCGACACTAACCCGATGTCATGTATAAAAAGTTTTCGTTTTAAGATTGTTAAATTCGAAAAATATGCTTTTTTGATTGGTAACGAAGACTACATTACTATCCAAAACCACTCGGGCTTTTGAAATTTTTTTTCGTTATTTTTCTGTTTTTTAATATATTTTTTGTATAAAATTATTGATAATTTGCTCTTTGCCATTTTTGTTTTGTTTGAAAGTGTTCGATTCACTGAATTATATGATACTTTTTGATGGGCTTTTTTTTCGGCGGCACCCAAATTTTTCGCCTAAAAATTTATATCTAAAATTGAAACTTTTTTGTCTCATCTGTTTTCCTGCGAAAAAAATTACTACAGTAAGTAGTATACTTTTGTCGTGGCGAGACCCACTGTTGTTCTGAAAATTGAAGGATGTGCAATATTTTCTTTGAAGTTCTTTCTATAAAATTTCGTAAAAACTCTTTAGTTTTTTTTGTTTTAAAATTGAACCGTTAAGAGAAAAGCATGTAATTTTTCAGATTAACCAACTCACAAAAATGACGAATCAATCAACCGTTAAACACACTGAAATCGGTCTCCGTCTGACAATTTGCAGTGAATTCCTTCTCAATGAACAGAAACCAATTGAAGAATTGTATAGACGTTGGATGAGAAAAATCGGAGGAAGACTCATTGAATTCACGGAGTTCGAATACTGGTATGATAGATTCAAGAACAATCAATTCGATCTCGGATACGATACTAGTTTGGATGAGAATGCGGTGCTCGGAATTCCGAATAAAATTCAAATTGGTAATGATAATAGATCGGAAACTGCCAATGTTTTGAATGAAGTAAATATCGATCTCGGATACGATACGAGTTTGGAATCAAAGGAGAGTTCTGAGATCAAGAATACAATGAATTCGGAAGCTAATGGAAAGAAGGACGCTTCAACAATGACTATGAAAAGAGATGAAGCAGTGAAAGTTGTGGAGAGGCAGATGGACGATTTCAATTTGAATCACCAGTAAGAAATTCAAATCAGCTGTTATAATAGAAAAATACACAATGACAATGCGCGCTCCATTGCGAATTGTCATTGTGTATTGTTCTAATATTTTGGAATGAAATATGTATTTTCAGATTCGAAGAGGAAAATGCGCCACAAGTCTTCCAAACTAACGCGGCAAATGAGGTGTTTGGAATTTCAAATGCATATCCAACTGTTAATGATAATGGATCGGAAACTTCCAACGTTTTGAATGAAGTAAATATTGATCTCGGATATGATACTAGTTTGGATTGCAAGGAGATTTCTGAGATTCAGAATCCAATGGATCCGGGAGCTAGTGGAGTTCAGGATGATTCAGCAATTATTATGAAGAAGAAGTCAAAGAAAGTTGTGAAGAGAAGAAAGCCAGATTTGAAATTCAATTATCAGTAAGAAATCCAAAAAAATTATAATTCTGAAATTTTTACAATTCCAGATTCAAAGAGGAATATGTGCCAGAAACCTTTCAAACTTTTATCAATGAACAATCAGAAAAACTGAGCAAGATCAAAGTATACTTTAACGAGCAAAAATGCACAATAAAACTAGACAAAATCCGAATTCGATTGAAGAAGAAAGAAAATAATTGGATGATTTCTTACAAACACACTAGTACAAAAAACAGAACATGTAATCCAGAGAAATCCATCATTAATCATCTGTGGTTCGTGTTGAGGAATCCGGATATCAAACTCGACAAATTCCGGATTTACTATCATAGAAATCCAGAGTTGAAGCTGCATTATTCCCAAAAATTGGATTTTGAAGAGATCAATACACTTCTGCAGTCGATGTTCGATACATTCAATCATCAGATTCATACTTCTAGGATCATTTTCGACAGATTCGATGAGGAAACGTTTTTGTCGATGTTGAAACATGTCAAACCAAGGACACTCGAAAAAATCACTTTTGATATTTGGTGGAAAGAAAAAGGAAATTATGAGAAAATGCATGAAAAAATGTGGAGAATCCTTGGAACAGATCAATGGAGGGAAGCGAAAATAATCTACTCGCTTGGAAAGACTTCATTGCAAGTCTATGACTTTTTCCCATACGAAAATTTCCGGTTACGACTCAACCGTATCACTCTGGAAGATGTACTATGCGTCACAAAGGTACTATTAGGAACATACAACAAGTTGAACCGCGCCCCATTGCGACCTTCCTCGTTTTGTATGCTATTTCGCTTACTCGGACGGTTAGAGAAAGGGAAATAACGGTTGAAACGCGATGGCGCGCAGTTCAACCTGTTCTATTCTCATAAAAAGTTTTTTTCAGCGCGTCCTCAATTCGAAAAGTCCCAAAATCTGTAAGCTGAAATTCAAGAGAAAAGCATACAAAATCGGTGCAATTATTGAATTTCTTCAAAAACGAATCGACGGATCACGAATTACCGAAATTAAGCAGACTTATTTTCTTGATAGATTTCGTTTAGAAATTGTGAATTCTGCAAAATACGTTATTTTGAAACGTCTTCAAAATTGCATTACCATCTATAAATAATAAAAGAATCTCATTGTTGTAATTTATTTTCCTATTTTTTGTTGTATAAATTTTTGTAAAATTCGGATTTCATATTCGATATTCGTTTCGAGAAGATTCCGAAATTATTCTGATTCGAGTTCATTGTTATTGTTATTTCTGATCCAATTTTTATGTTTTTATAAAATCGTTGTTCTTTTTTTTTATTTGTTAAAATGTTCATATCATTGTCGTGAAGGTTTCGTTGCCAAACGTATTTATTTTGCAATTTTGCAATCAAGAAGTCCTCATAAAGAGACCACACAAATCGGGGAGAAGCCAACTTGCGCGAGAAACGAAAGCGCGAGAAACGAAACGGGGAGAAACGAAAGCGCGAGAAACGAAACGGGGAGAAACGAATCGGCGAGAAATTTGGTTCACCGTCGCGTCGAATTGCAGAAAAAACTACTGTACCATTTAATTT